>AWOL01S0008064.1:5811-24251 GCA_000715115.1 Nicotiana otophora | reverse complement strand
CTTATGTTATCTCTAATTTGATATTTGGTAATTGTTTGAGGCTTTAACTGATATTATGACTGTATTTACTTGGATTACTGCTCGTTTCTTTGAGAGAGTCTTTAGTCATATATATACTAGTACTATTCGACAATACTAACATCCCTTTTGGTAGGGGGACTACATCTTTAATGGATGCAGGTAGTTCAACAGCAGGCGACACTGATCAGCGATAACACTACACTTTTTGCCCAGTTGATTTGGTGAGCCCCACTTCACTTGAGGTCATATATCTTTTGTTAATTTTATCACCATGTTTTGAGATATAGTCGGAGCTTTGTTTCCAGTACTATCATTGTACGCTTTTGTATCTCATAAAGGCTCCGTAGACATAGCGTGGGTAGTATGTTAGTATGGGGAAAGTCAAAGTAGTAATGTTGTAATTGTATCACACGTTCCACATTAACTATGAAAAAGTATGTAATTTGGAAGCTTATAAATGGTGTAACTGCTGATAATGAATTGGTGTTGTTGTTTACTTGATCCATCCCACTTATTAATTAATGAATTGGATTTTACTGTCATTCAAGAATAAGTTCGGGTAGAAGTTATTGTACAGTCTTGCTCCACATGTTCGGGACGTGACAAACTTTATATCAGAGCCTAAAGTTTTAAAGTGTCCTAGGATGTCTCGGAGCCGTATCTAGTAGAGTCATTCTTATCGGTGTGTTGTCGACCACATCTATAACTAGGAGGCTACGTGGACATTTAGGAATAATACCCTTCTATGATGTTTTTGATCGTGCAATAAAGTTGATTATACCATTGTTCCTCATTTAACTCGTGCATTGCTCTAACTTTCAGTAAATGGCGCCTAAGAAGAAGGCAAGAACTGGCCAAGGAGCCAATGTTACGCCAGGGATGGCGGTTTATTCTATCATTGATGATGTGGGTGAACACCTGAGGGGTGAAGATATTCCCCCGGTTACTACACAGCCTTGTTTTACTATTCCTGCTCAGGCTGCACCAGTTCCTACACTTGATGAGGGTACAATGAATCTTCCAACCGATATTCCGGATTGACCTATAGCCCCAACTTTCGGTCCCAGTGTTTCAGATGAGGATCTTAGAGGATCTTAGGGCTTCCCAGGTCCAAAGGTCGAATGATGCCCCCATTTCTTCTAGTCAGCAAGGGGACTCTATTGGTTCTAGGGTTAACAAGTTTCTTTAGTTAGATCCTCCAATGTTCATAGGTACTGATCCCGAGGAGGACCACCAGGACTTCATCGATGAAATGCACAAGACCCTTAGAGTTATGCGTGCAACTGAGACAAAGGGAGTGGATTTGGCTTCCTAACACCTGAAGGGGGTGGCCTATTTTTGGTTTGAGATGTGGGAGAACTCCCGGGAGGAGGGAAGCCCTGTGGCAAGGTAGAGTGAGTGTGCGGATGCTTTCATGGATCATTTCCTGCTTGCCGAGACTAAGGCAGCCCGTGCTACAGAATTTGAGAACCTAAAACATGGCAGCAAGAGTGTGTGGGAGTACTATATGGAGTTCGCGCGCCTGCCCAAGTATGATATTCATATGTTGACCACTATGGAGGCTAGAGTGCGCCAGTTTCTGCAAGACCATAGCCCTTTAGTTATCAATGAGTCCGCTACATCTACTTTAAATTCTAACATGAACTATGGGAAAATAGTAGCATTTCCTCAAGCTACAGAGAACCGAAAGTCGGAGAATAAAATGGAGCGAGAGGGTAGTAGTAAGGCCCAGTCAAAGAGCAACTTTGGGAATTCATATGGTGGCAGTAGGTCAGCATTTAGAGGAAGGTCATCGGGGCCATCCCAGTCTTTTGCTCAATCTTCAGCCAATGCACCGCCATCAGGGCCCAGTCAGCAGCAATTGAGTCATTTCAGGCCAAGTCAGGGCAATAGTGGACCCCACCAGTAGTGCTGGTCCGGAGAGAGGTTCCAGCAGCAGCGAAGGCCCACGTGTCCTTGGTGTGGGAAGATGGACCTAGGAATCTTTTACGTGGACTTACCCATATGCTACAGGTGCGGATTGAGGGGTCCCATTATAGGGACTACCGTTCGCCCCACCAGGGTTTTGGCAGGCGTTCAGCACAGCCAGCCAGTTCTGCAGCTACTACATCCATAGCACCTTCTCTAGCCTGAGGCACTCCAGCACCCGCAGGGCTTGGTACAGTTAGGAGTGGAGCGTAGAGATCGGGAGGAGCCAGTAGTTTCTATCTCCGTGAAAATAGCCATCATACACCGTTGAAAAGTCGCCGGTCCATTGCACAAACCGAAAGTCATCCTCTTGAAAGAAAAGTACCGTAGGGACATGTAAAGGTTGTTTACTCTTGATCTTCCGGAGCAATGAGAATTTCGTTGTATCCCGAGTACCCATCAAGAAAATAATAGAATGCTCGGCTGGAGAATCTATCCAGCATTTGGTCTAATACAGGAAGTGGAAAGTGATCCTTCCTTGTAACATTTTTGAGCTTACAATAATCCATACAAACCATCTAACCGGCCACCGTTCTTGTAGGAATAAACTCATTCTTATCATTGGTAACAACTTTCGTGCCTCCCTTCTTTGGTGCACATTGAACCGGAGAGGTCCATGAACTATCGGAGATGGGGTAGACAACCCCGGCATCAAACTTGATCTTATGCGTGCAAAAGTCGTGGCTTATACCCCGAATATCCGCGAAAGTCCACCCAATAGCCTTCTTTCTTTTTTGCAACGCCGCCAATGTGGAAGCAACCTACACGTTAGTAAAACAAGAGGAAAGAATAACCGGTAGTGCATAGTTGTATGGGACCATTCCTTGGAAAGAATTCACACATTACATGAATCCATCCTTTTCGTCGTCATCAAAGTGGAGCAAAACGGCTTCCAACATATCACAAATGTTGATTGTAGCAGTGTATCATCAACAATAATATCGGTCACCAAATCCACAAAATAACACACCTCATTGCTATTTGGTTGCCACATAGACTTACACACATGGAATACCACTTGCTCATCACCAACCCTGTCATGCCCCGAACCTAGGCCTTGACGTAACCTGACACTCGGTGCCTGACTACATGTGACCGAGTGAACCAACTGCTGGTTGAATCAACTTGTGATATCATAACATACTTAATGCGGAAGAAAAACTAACACATGTTGATATATTGAAAGTCTGAATGATATAAACCAAAAAGCGGAAAAACTAATATGAGTCTGAAATATATGTGTAACCAACATTACTTAACATGAAAAGCCTGCGACTTTGTCTAACTAAATCTAGTATATGAAGCCTCTAATAAAGTATTGAAAATACTGATTGCCTGTAAATACTGAAAGACTGTAAAGTAATGGTAATACCCCAAAAGAACTGGGTCTCACCAAATAGTTGGTGCGAGGATCCTAGCACTCTGAATCGTAAACTTGTAAATCATTTTTTGCATCGTGATATGCAGGCCCTGGGCAAAAGGGACATCAGTATATTTGAATTACACTGGTAAGTAAAGCATTTTAAAGAAAGAACTGTAAATACTAAACTAAAACTGAGCTGATAAATGAGAACTGATAACTACAGAAATGATAATTATTGAAGTTGAAACTGAAACTGAAATGATAACTGATAACTGAAATGATAACTTATAACTAAACAAAGGAAGTAAGAATATGAATACTCCCTCTTCTGAATAAGGAACAACCTGTTTATCTAAACAAACTACGGCCTCGGGCCCAATATATATGTGCACAAGCTACGGCCTTAGGCCCAAGTATACGTGTACAGAACTATGGCCTCATGCCCAAATCCATAACCGCAGGACCAAACAGGCATAAAGCATAAACTACGGCCTCAGGACCAAACATACATAAAGCATAAACTACAACCTCAGGCCCAAATACAAGTGTTCAACATTCAGGAATTTGAATTTAGGAACTGAGAGTTATTCATGAACTGATAATGAAAACTGAAACTTCAACTATTTATGACATGCTCAGCAATCTAGACTGAGACTCATGGGCATCAAACCCAAGTCTACATTTGTTACGCACTGAGCTTACAACGTTTAGAATGAAAGTCATGAATAAGTTATGAAGCTAGAGAATAGAAGTTCTACAACTATTCAAGGAACTAGGCTTGCCTATATTTCTAAGGAAATCAGTAACGTTGTAAAAGATACGTAGTGTAGGGAGAATTATTAACATTCCCAAACATAGAGAGTTAGCCTCACATACCTTAGCTTCTTGCTTTTGAGCGTAATACAACATTCGCCAACCCTTTCTACTTTAATCTATAGCAATACAAGTGAAAAGGATTCTATATTAGCAATAATACTCATGTTTTGGTCACTTAGGAATTTTATCAAATACCTTATGGGCGTAAAGCCTTATAGCCCTCATTTATGATGTTTTTACACCCAAAACTCAAATTTCTTATAATTAATATCATTCTTCATCACCCATAAGAAAACCAACACCATTAAAACTAATAATCAACAATCTAAAACTTAAACCTATAACCATTCATGATTTTCTATCAAACCCATCAAATCACATCTCGTGAACTTAGAGATCATTTATACAATGCTATAATCAATTAGAGGGTGAAGATATTACCTTTTGACGTTCAATCCTCTTGAATTCGAGTTCTAGGGTTTTGTTTTCTCAACCATGATGTCCCAATCAAATATCTAATAATTTGAAGGGTTTAACCATGTTAATAAGGTGTTGTAGAATTGGAATTAACATAAAATCATCATTAGAACCTATCTTGGATGATAGAGGGACCTTGGAGAAAGTTAGGTTCTTGAGAGGTCCCTTTTCTAGAGCAAGTGTTTGTGTTTTGGGGTGTGGGGAATGAAGTAGGGCATATAAAACGACTTTTTGGGTGCGGCCCCACACAGCTAAAGAACCTACCGTGCACCTGAATGTGCAGTAAGAGCAGTAGCACTACCACAAGTGTGCGGCCGCGCACACGAACAACTGGGCGCGCACCTGGGCGCGCACCTGGGCATGCATACTGTGCACTGTCTAGTAAAACACATATAACATTTTCAACAGAGGTCCGTTAGGGCTTTATAATATATCATTGGAAAGGTAGTTCAAAGAAATACAACGTTCATGTTTTGCATTTTCTCCAATTACTAACAGAAGTCTGCAAAATAAGGTTGAAAGACAGACCTTCCATAAACTTAGTCGATTTTATAGATTCTTATGCACCTCGTAAACATTCATTTTCATGCTCCCCCAACACGTATCCACAAAGTCATTCAAATGTTTATAGGCATTTTGACTTAATACACCGGTGAAAAAGCCTCATTGCTCTAGCAAAGTGAACATCACATTGGCAATTTGAAAGTTTCCGCCTAATACGATGGGGACTATTCAACTAGCATAATCTTCACTGAGAAAAAATCTGGTGTTGTGCCCTTGTGGTTGAGGTGGTGGAGGTGGGGGTGGTACGAGCATGTTGTCTTATGGAACCCTGGCCGCGCTGATTCGGTTGTGGAACTTGAGGTACCTCATCGAGTTGTTCCTCCTAACCGTCCAAGTCCCCTAGTGGAATATTTTCGAGCTCATTATTCGCCATGTTTGTACCAATGATTTCTTCAAAAAGTTAGTAACACAGAAGGGGAAAAAGATATTTCAATAAAATACTCAAATTTTTAGATAACACTGTTAAACTTCCCCGGCAATGGCGCCAAAAAGTGATCCACACCAAATCCATAGTCAATAGTGAGTAGAAGCGGTCGTTGGAAGAATAGTACCCTACAAGAGTTGGGGTCGAGTTTCACAGGGAGTTAAATATGGGTGTTAGGGTGTACACTTGATGAGCCTAAATGAAATAGCTCAATTGCACTTCCAAATAAGGGATTTTGTTTTCTAGTTCTAAAATTGACACTAGCAATGATCAACTAAGGAAAAGAGACTAGAAAACGAGTAATTGTTTTTGTTGTTTTTATCCAACGGGTAATAATCCTAGGGATGTAACCTTCACCTAGGTGTTAGCCAAATGGGTATATCACGCTAATGCTTGTTTTAGTAACCGGGATGTAATATAACTTTCAACTCTAAATTACCCACTCAATACCTCTCGGTAATAGATTAATTTGCCCAAATGGTCTTTCTCAAACCCAATAATAGTTGATATGAGATCAAGTTGGGTTTTCTTTATCTCTGTTCAAACCCTTTAATTATGCTTGCAAAAACCTTAAGTAGCCTAATTTCTTGTTAGCCAGCATTTTCCTAGATTACGTCTGTCTTTCTCGAGTAAGAACCAAGTCAAATAGGCATGAATGAATATTTGCAAGCATTATTCTAGAAACAATGCATGAACAAGGCTATATAATAAACACCCAATCATAAAAAAGCATTAAATTAATCACGCATAAAGGTTTACAGACTAGTATTGGGTCACACCCCTAGAGAAAATCTAGTTACTCCTGATTGAGTTTGAAGAAAACAAAGAAGAAGAACTAATTAAAGCCATAAAATAATATTAAATGGATAAAACTAATATTTCTTCTCCCAAAATGGTCACTAATTACCCAAAGTAGTAAAGTATAACATCTACAACACTAAATATTACAAAACTTGCTATAAAAAAGTGTTTCCCGCCTATTTATAATGGCCCAAAAGTCACTGACAAAAATGCTCTTCGGGAGGTTCTACGACCGCAAAATTCCATGTGCGGCCCACACTTTTCTTAGCTCTGAAGGGGAAGAACTTCTGCAGCCGCACAATTCAGTCTGCTGTTGCACTACAGCTTCTGCGGCCGCACTTTTCCTTCTGCGGATGCACTTTTGGCAAGGCTTCACACTTGATCGTTTTGCACATTCTCTAAACTTTTTGAAATATTGTCAGTGCGACCATGTTTTGCATCCGCACAAATTGTTTCCAAATATCCTCTGAGCTTCATGTACCAGATCTGCAGCCACAGAGTTAATTTTGCGGTCCACACTTTCTTTTGCAGACCGCACTTTTGGCCTACTACACTGCTCTTGCTTCATGAGCCGGAGCACTCCTTTTTGAGTTATATGTATTTGTTGAGGTCCAACTCTCCAATATGCCTGCAAATTGCACAATTTCATTAGTTTTGTGAGCAACAATTAGCACTTCCGGACTAAAACTAAAACAAGAAGGTACTAATAAGTGGTTAAAATCCACACTTATCAGGCACCTGTACGATGTTTGACAACCATGTGGGATAATTGGTGACTCTCACCACATTTTATTCTATCTGCTTAGTGGCCTCTTTTTTTATCCTCAAACTCAAATATGGCATGAACTTTTTGGGTTTTTATTTAACTTGTGGTCTGGCAAGATCGATGGGCAGTCGATGTGAGACAATGTAGTTGACTACTTCTGTTTGTTCAAGGTTCGGCTTCTTCTAGCTTTCCAGTTGCTCGATCTCTTTTTTGAAATTTTCAGACATCATGCTCTCGTCGTATTCCTCATAGTCTTGATCTTTTTGCTCGAGGGTTTCGTTACATGTCATAATCGCAAAATGCAAGTTTTTATCAATTTGAGTACTGAAAAGAAAAACTAAGTATAAACAAAAACAAAAGATGTATTTGGGGTGACTCTAAGAAAATCAATTCTTTTATTTCATCAAAAGGAATGTCTGAGCATTCAAGGAGGCAATTGACAAAAGAGTACAGGCACGGTTCAAACCTTAATTGACCGGGCATTTTATTTTTCAAACTTACTATAATTCCACACTACCAAGACTCCCAGTGAACCGCAGATGGGTTGGCGGTCCAATTTTGCAAGGCCTCTCCTGGTTCGACATCACGAATGGTCGGTGTCACGGTATTCCTCGATCATTGTCATGAACAGTCATCCCATTCAATCAATGATGTCATCCTCTATTGTTGAGATCTGATCTAGACTCAGAACACGCTTTGGCACAAAATCCTTCTTCCTAAATTTACCGGTGTATATCTTTCTAAGTGTAGGTTGATACCCCAAACCAACTGTACCCTTCTGTCCTTTTGGATACATCGGCTCTGTTATCCTATCTGATCGTCTCCTAGCCCGGTCCCTTGTCAGTTCTCGTACATCATAATTTCTCTCATTGCCATCTTCAATATGTATAGAACCCAAAATTAGGACGCGAATTTATAATTCCTCAATACATGTTTAAATACTGCAAATATCCTTCCAAAATCCCCTATTGACTTGTTTACCTTTTGCTTTTATTTGTTTTGATTATTCCCATTCCCTAAGGTTGGTTCTTGCATACTGGCATCATCAGCGTATCATACCAAATCTTGAGGCCCTCCACCTCCTCCTCCTCAAAGTGATCCTAAAAGTAAGGGAAAGGATAAGATAGATGACATGAGTGGTATTAGGAAAGATAACGCTGCGCATGCAGAAAATGTTGAAACATCAGATGGTTGGAGTACTCCGGCAAAGAATGATTTGGATCTACTATTGGAGCAGAAAATACTGGAATTACAAGGGGAACTTGAGCAGGTCCGCAACATGGCAAACTTCTCCTTTACCTTAAACGTCCCGGATATTAACCAACAGAATGCCCAAAACCCAGCATCTACTCAAACCACACCAAACCAACATCCACAAAACCCTCTCGCACCTCATCAATACGCCACATCTCCTCAAAATCCTAACCCTCAACCAGTGCCAACTCCTCCTCAACACCAACATCTTCCGACTCAGTATCCATAAACTACTACCTACCATACTCCTCAAAATACACCTCAACCTACCCCCGATCCGCAGAACTCAACCAATGATCATCACTATACCCAAATCACCGGTATCCACAAAAGTAACCCCATATACGTAGAAACTCTACATCACCCCACTCAACAAACCCCATGCATACTAGAATCTGCCGAGAAGGACCTGTTCATCAAGAATATATGAGAGGAACTTAAGAAGCTCACAAGCCGAGTCCAGAGTGTCGAAGGGGGTAAAGGCATTGAGGGTTTGAACTATGAAGATTTGTGTATTCAGCCAGATGTAGAATTGCCGGAGGGTTATAAACCTCCCATGTTCGAGATGTTTGACGGAACAAGTGATCTGAAGGTGAATTTGAGAACATATTGTGACAAGCTTGTAGGAGTTGGCAGGGATGAAAGAATCCGCATGAAGCTATTCATGAGAAGCCTCACTGGAGTCGCCCTGTTTTGGTACGTAAGTCAGAACCCAAAGAAATGGGTTAATTGGGTAGGCATGGCATCAGATTTCATTGATTGGTTCAGGTTTAACACAGAAAACGCACCAGACATTTTCTATATTCAAAATATCAAGAAGAAGCCAACGGAAACTTTCTGCGAGTATGCTACTCGGTGAAGGTCTGAAGCTGCAAAAGTAAGGCCAGCGCTGGAAGAAGAACAGATTAATAAGTTCTTCGTCAGAGCTCAGGATCTGCAATACTATGAATGATTCATGGTTATAGAAAACCATAAATTTTCTGATATCAAAAGCGGAATGGTTACAAATTTTGAAGCACTCTAAGCCACAAATAAGGCCCTGTAGTTAGGAGGTATCCCCAAGAATAAAGAAGTAGGTGCAATAATGGTAGCCCAAGGTCCGAAATCTCCTCTCACATACCAAACACCTCCACCCACATAACAGCCTTCACCTCCCAGATACCAACAACCTGCCACCACTTACCATACCTATAACACCCAACCCGCATACTACCACTCACCACCAGCCTGCCAAAACTACCAAAAACCTAGACCATATTTCAACCGCAGACTACCTAGACAATACACCCCAATTGTTGAACCTGTAGACCAATTGTACGAGAGACTGAAGGTTGCCGGTTATATCACTCTCATTCCCATTGTCGACATGGAAAATTCCTCCCAAATAATACATGTGCCTATCACTCAGGCATGAAAGGTCATACTATTGATGAGTGTCGCACTTTGAAGGATAAGATTCAGACATTAATTGACACCAACATCATACAGGCAAAGGAGGCTTCACCCAATGTCCGTAACAATCCTCTCCCGGATCACAGGGGTGGAGGGGTAAACATGATAGAGACCGATGAAGAATGGGACTTAGAGGGGTCAATTGGACTCATTCGATAAGGGGATAATCCTGAAACATCTCCAATCACTCTCACACCTATCATGGTTGTTTGAATGCACTTCATTTGAGTTTGTACTTTTGTGGATTTGGATTGTCTAAATGGGGTCCAAAAATCAACCATCTCGCATACGCCATTGACACTATTATCTTTTCCTCCTCTTATGCTACATCTTTGCAATTGATAATGGAAGTGTTATCTGCGTATGAAGTTGCTTCTGGTCAGCTAATTAATAAATCTAAATCTGTGATTTATTTGCATCATTCTGCACTTGAGAGAGTTGTGAACAAGGTTCAAAGGATAGATGGCATCAGTAGGAAAGATTTTCTATTTGTATATCTTGGTTGTCCTATATTCTACACTAGAAGAAAAATGGATCGTTGTCGAGGTCTCATCACCAAAGTCATTGATAAGCTACAATCTTGGAAATGAAAGTTGTTATCAATTGGAGGTAGAGCTATATTAACTTCACATGTTTTGCAAAGTATGCCAATCCACTTGCCGTCAGCTGTCAATCCCCCTTCCTATATTATAAACAAGCTTCACAAGATGTTTGCTCAATTGTTTTGGAGTAGTGCCGTGGGTGAAAAGAGTAGACATTAGATAGCTTGGGACAAATTCTGACTGCCATGTGAAGAGGGAGGACTAGGTTTTCGATCACTGCATGATGTCTCCAAAGTTTTATTTTGTAAGTTATAGTGGAACTCTAGAACAAAACCTAGCTTATGGAGTTTATTCATGATTAAAAAGTATTGTAAGAAGCTCAATCCTATTATTGTTCCTTGGCTATATGAATCACACATATGTAGGAAGATGTTAGAATATAGAGATCTTGTCAAACATCAAATTGGATGGCATTTAAAAATAGGATCATCTCTCTTTTGGTACGAAAACTGGACAGGGCTTGCAGCTTTATATTTTGTTGTACCTCCAGAATTTGTCATTGATGATTCTATCAATAATGTATATGAGGTGTTGCACGATGTTGTATGGGAGGTTGATAGATTGATGGACATTTTTCCTGAGGAGTAAGCAGTATATATACTGGAGAATATTAAACCCCTAGTTGCTATTGATGTGCTAGGCAAAACATACTAGATGTTGGAATCAAAAGGGGATTTTACTGTGAAATCTGCTTGGGAGTTTTTAGGGAGAAGGAATGATCCTGCGATGTCATACAATAAAATGTGGGTAAAGGGATTGCCTTTTAAAATATCTTTCTTCTTGTGGATGGTTTGGAAAGAAAAGTTGCCTCTAGATTATTGGATGAGACGATTGGGATATTTTATGTCATCGAAATGTTGGTGTTGTGTTCAAGAGTAGGAATCACTGCCTCATCTATTTTTTACATCATTTGCAGCTATAAAAGTATGGACTTATTTCCTCACAAATGCAGGAATAAGTATGGAAGGTTTGACACTACACCAGGCAATTGCTAGATGCTGGACATCAAAGGTTATACACGACTGTAGCCTATTCTACAAGCATTACCTGCGATCATTGTGTGGGAGTTATGGAAAAGAAGGAACAGTCAGAAATATGGTGAGGTGGTGACAATTAGTCGAGTTATATATCAAGTTTCTACTACCTTACAGTCTCTTGTCAAAGTAAGGAAACCTACTCTGCAAAATATGCCTCACAGATGGTCTGACGTAATACAAAGACTGGAGCAATATACTCCAGCTTTGAAGGTAACAAAAGTAATCTGGGAATTTCCTACTGAAGCATGGATCAAGGTCAATATAGATGGTGCGAGTAGGGGAAATCCTAGAAGGAGTTCCATAGGCTATGTGCTGAGAGATGAGGAAGGAGATGTAATTTTTGCACTAGGAAGGGAGATACCATAGACTACAAATAATGAGGCAGAGGTTATTGCAATTCTGGAGGCAATGAGACACTGTGTTGACCGTCGAGTTACACATGTTATGCTGCAAACAGATTCCATGCTCTTAAAGAATGTATTAGAAGGAAAGTGGGTATCCCCTTGGAATGTGAATGAGTATGCTGAGGAGATCAAAATGCTAATGGAGGAATGCAATGTTTGAGTTTATCATACTCTGAGGGAAGGCAATAGTCTAGCAGATCACTTAGCCAATCGTGCATTGGATAGGGGGATATGGAGGCTCATTGCTTTGTACAACTTGACTCACAAGGTAAAAGGATTGTGAATTCAGATAAATTGCAATGTCCTTATTTAAGGGTAAAGGCTTCCAAGAACTAGAGGGGAAACGGATGGATATCAAAGAGATGAAAGGAAATCAATGGGAATACTGTAATCAAATCTGCAGAAAGGAGATCAAAGTGCACTATTGTTTCACTAACATCATGTTCTTTTTTGCAGGGATCATTACTGTAAACATACCTCACCAACATACTAAACCTCTATGGTGGTATTAGCATTATGTGATCATTCCCAGGTAGTGACATGCGAGTTTGAAGGTGACGCAATGATACGCACAAGCATGGAGTTGGAGTATATCAATGGATTATTGAGCATGGCAAGGATCACAATGGCGCAGTTTTTGTGCCATATCGACCAACTCACCTATAGTGCATTGATGCTGTATCAGACAGTGCAGCTGAATTTTTGGCATTGCTTTGTCACGGATAGTTGCAGTGGATCTCAATGTGCTTTAGCTGGTACAATTTACAGCACGAAGGAAATAATGATCATTCCATCTTGAGCTCATCAACACAAATCTGGATAATTCAAGATACTAAATTGCTTACTCCAAGCAATGAACACTGCCCAGACAGCGTTAATGGGCAGAGAAATCGTTTGAGGATAACACCACTTCCACAGGCCAAAATTTTTATTCATCATATGTATTACTTATTTTCATATTAGTTTTTTAATTACTTCAAAATGTACTACCATAATTGGGTACCTATTACTCAATATTGGTACTAGAAGCTATGTTATCTTCAAGTTTATAGTAGCTACACTAGGAAAGACATTACAAGCTTATGTATTTTTGTGTGCCTAGTTGATTGCAAAACAAAACCCAAACACTCTTGCACTCAGAGAGAAGGCTATGTGCTAAAAGTATGAGGTTTGTGAAATCAAGGTCAATGCTTGGTATGTGGGAGGTGCCAGTGCTCTGCTTCCCTTCCACTGGAAGAAGTTAGATCAAATCAAACTCTAGTGTCTGCATCTTATGTAGCTTTGACTTGAACCCAACTACATCCTTTTTGAGTTGAGGCATGTCCCCAACTTCGCCTCACTCAACCCTATCAAGGCGCACTTCAAAGTGCATGAGTCGATCCTTATATGATACATGTTGTTTTTGAAGAGCACTTACTAAGGTTTGAATCGAGGCCAGTGCTTGCAGGATGAGAGATGGAAGTTCTTTCGTCAATTTGTCTACTTTGGCATTTGCATGTTGTACCAATAGACAAAGCGTGGAAAGTGCAAGTAGTAAGACATGTGGTGTCGCAGAGGCTGGTCAGGGAGTGGATGTGAAGGTGGCTATTGCAGAAGAAGTGTTTAGCATTGATGAGGCAGCAGGTGCTACTGAGGCTAGAAAAGGAGTGAGTGAAGGCTCTGGTGGATCTTCAACCACTTTATCCACAACATCATTGATCTGAGTGATGTCAATGTCTTGAACAACGTTTTCTATGCGGTCATGTTTGGGGAAAGGAGGAACTTCCCTAGCTTTATACAACAAATGGATTAAGCATGTGAAGGAGAGCGAGGTTTCTTTCTGGTTTACCCGGATCCCAATCTCACAGAATATAAGCTCTCCCACATCAACCTTGATACCAAACATGGTGCAACCAAGGAGGATCGCCTTCTCGATACTTATGTCGGTTGAATTTCTCGAGGGAATTATACGAGAACAGACAAAACTGATCCAATACCGGCATTCTTGGGTAAGATCCCTCTTATAAATCTTCTGGCACAGAGCGATCCGAGATGGAGTTCCCTTGGCTATGACGAAGGCTACCCAAGCACGCTCGGATTCCTCAAATTCTGTCGTGTCTGGCTCCCATTCTGCAAAATATATATCATTGATTGATGAGGCATCACATAGTATTTCAACCACTCGAACTAAGATAGATTTGAAGAATCTATGTTTTTTCTTCTGTTCAGCGTTCCAGGATACAACATATGTAGCATAGAATTCCCAAATGAGCATCTTGTTGTACTCTCCCGGAAGTTGAGTGAAGAACTCACATCCCCTCTTTTTGATGTATTCTAGCACATGGAGATAGTGTTCTTTTAGCCCGTTCAAGCCTAGCTGCTTTTCTTCGAGGATCTTTCTTTTTGCGGGGCTATCTCTATACAGAGGCCAAGAACCAGAGATCCCAAACCTCAGATCCTCACCACACTTTCAGCATGCTTCAGCATGGAGGTCAACTGGTGGCATAAGGTCACTTTATTCCTCCTCCTCTTCAGACTGGGAGGAATGCTCAGATAAAGTTTTAGATCTTTCTTTGTCATTTCCGTCAATTAACAAGGAGTGAGTACATGATAAGGCATGGGTAACATATAGGAAGAAAATGAAAAACAAAAATGGTTATGCGACCAGTTATGCGATCGAAAAACAGCTCTGCGAGCCGCAGAACATTTCACATAATACAACCCTTAGAAGCAAAACAAGTTATGCGGTTCACAAAAGTGGCCGCAGAACAAGTTATGCGATCGCAGATCGGTCACATTATGTTCTTCAGGTATAGACTTTTGTCTACCTCTGTCTGTGACCATTGTGCGGTCCGCAAAATGCTTCTGCAGTCGCGAATTCAACCGCACATGTGCTTTGATAAAACTACATATCATGCAAAATGTGATGACTTTGCGGACCGCAAACCAGTTATGCGGACCACAAAGATCATCGTTCCTAATCAAAAAGAATGTTCTCAAGCCAATGCACACACATCAAGTTCGTACTCAGTCCCAAATGCACAAGCTCACACTTAGTCATTACGAAGAAATGTTATGCAAATGGGCATAACATTCCAACCCCTTTACTCGAATCCTTCCCTCTAGTTCAAACCACCAAGTTTCGATTTACCCACAGCATGAATATTTTCCCCAGCGATGATTTTTAGTCCAATAACTCACAAATGAATAGCCATAGCAAGGAGTTGGGGAGAAAGGGGAGGGTAATGAAAGCACATGCCACTCTTCAATTTGATTAAGCAAGATAAGGGATAGAAATGGACATACCAGATATCAGAAGATGGAGAATGTAGATCCGAATCGCGAGCTAGGTAAGCACTTCCTTTTAAATTCCTTTTTTATTTTGTGTTTTTTAGTGTTTTTTGTCTTTTCTGTCTTTTCTTTTGTGTTATGATTTGACTCTCTGTGTGTGGGAGTGTAACTGAATGACGAAAATGAGTGAAGGACTTAGGTCTTAATACTTGAGAGGTTCGCGGTGAGGTACTGCATCGCATAACATATTATGCGACCGCATATGTGTTATACGATGGGTTAGTGACTAAGTGGTGCGCAACAGGTTTGTGACCAGTTCTGCGGTCGCATAATCATTATGTGGGCCGCAGAAAGTGAATTTTCCTCGCATTTATTAAGGCCCAGTTTGCATTTTTTTTTGCTTGTTTCTGCGACTATTATGCCATCTGCACATCCTTTATGCGGCAGCATATGTTGCCGCTAAACTTGCTTTCCTCCATTTCCTCTGCCCTTGCATCGTATTTCCTTGTATTTTGGGTCACCTGCATTATAACACATATGTAAAACTTCTCAAACCTAACAAATAATCTTATCAAAATTAAAATCTAACTAAAAAGTATTACCACACATGGGTTGCCGCCCAAGAAGCGCTTTATTTAATTTCGTTGTACAAGCTGTTGCACCCATTTTGGATAATCAGTGGTGGGGGCTTCTGTAGGACCATCCTTGTATGTGAATTGTTCTACCAAGTTCCTTTCTCCAATGGTTCCGAGGTAATGCTTGACCTATTGGCCATTTACTTTGAAGGTTCAAGTCCCATCCTCGGATTCCAATTCAATAGCGCCATATGAAGACACATTCACAACTTTGAACGGGACAGACCATTTGGATTTGCGTTTCCCCAAAAAGAACTTCAATCTTGAGTTGAAGAGTAAGCCTAAGTCACATGATTTGAATTCCCTCTTCAAAATCTTCTTGTCATGAACAAACTTCATTCTTTCATTATACATGGTTGCATTCTCATAGGCATGAAAATGGAATTCTTCCATCTCGTTGAGTTGTGTCATTCTTAGAATAGCAGCTTCGGCCCAGTCAAGATTTAACTTTTTCAATGCCCACATAGCTTTGTGTTTAAGCTCCACTGGCAAGTGCCATGCCTTACCAAAAACCAACTGGTATGGTGATGTGCCAATGGGAGTCTTAAATGCTGTGTGATATGCCCGCAATGCGTCATCTAGTTTCCAGGACCTGTCGGTCCTGTTTGCATTAACAATGTTTGCTATAATGTTTTTGATCTCCCGGTTAGAAACTTCAACTTGATAGCTCGACTGATGATGATAATGGGTGGCCACCTTGTGCTTAACTCCGTATTGTTTGAGCAACCCGGCAAAAGCTTTGTAGCAAAAGAGAGAACCACTATCACTAAGGATGGCCCTTGGGGTTCCAAACCGTGTAAATATGTTCTTCTTTAAGAAGGAGGTTACACTCCTAGCCTCATTGTTTGGCAAGGTAATCGCCTCGACCTATTTGGAGACATAATCTACTGCCACCAAGATATATGTCATGCCTAAGGGCCTACGAAGGAACCCATGAAATCTATCCCCCACACATCAAAGATCTCGACCTCCATCACAAAGTTCATAGGCATCTCATGCCTTCTAGAAATTGACCCTTGTCGTTGACATTGATCACATGACTTGACAAATTGGTTTGCATCTTGGTAGATCGATGGCGAATAATATCCACCTTTAAGAACTTTTGCTGCAGTACGATTTCCACCATGGTGGCCCCCAACTGGAGAGTCATGACATGCTTTGAGAATTTGAATTACCTCATCTTCCGGAAAACAATGCCGAATGATGTTGTTGGCACAAATCCAGAACAGAAAGGCTTCCTCCCAATAGTATTTCCTACACTCCCGGAAGAACTCTTTCTTTTGATAAGCATCCAATCTGTCGTGGATAAACTCTATAAACAAGAAGTTAGCGATGTCGGCATACCATGGAGTGAAGGTGCTAGACAATGCCAAT
Source organism: Nicotiana otophora (assembly GCA_000715115.1). Classification (NCBI taxonomy): domain Eukaryota; kingdom Viridiplantae; phylum Streptophyta; class Magnoliopsida; order Solanales; family Solanaceae; genus Nicotiana; species Nicotiana otophora. Next base: position 7,023 of record AWOL01S0008064.1, on the reverse strand, counting down.
ATATGTTCATCTGGGAAGGCATCATTAATTTCAAGATTTTCTTTTGGTTTCCCTGCCTTTTCAAGCCTAGATAAGTGATCAGCAACTTGATTCTCTATTCCTTTCCGGTCTTTCACTTCAAAGTCAAACTCTTGTAACAAAAGAACCCACATAATCAATCTTGGTTTGGCATCCTTCTTCACCATAAGGTAGCGGAGAGCAGCATGATCAGTGTAGACTATCACTTTAGAGCACAACAAATAGGCCCGGAACGTTTTAAAAGCATAGATAATAGCAAGCAGTTCTTGCTTCGCCACAGTGTAATTCATTTGTGTGCCATTGAGTGTCGTGCTTGCATAGTAGATAGGGTGAAGAATCTTGTTATTCCATTGACCAAGTACCACTCCAATAACTACACCACTAGCGTCATACATGAGTTCAAATGGAAGATACCAATCAGGTGTGACAATAATAGGTGTCGTGGTGAGCCTTGCTTTCAATTCCTAAAACACTTTGAGGCACATCTCATCGAAATCAAACTTTGCATCCTTTTCAAGGAGCTTGCACATGGGACTTGCAATTTTTGTGAAGTCCTTGATAAGTCTTCTATAAAAACTGGCATTCCCCAAAAAGCTCTGAACGCCTTTTATAGAATGGGACGAGGAAGCTTGGAAATGATCTCGATCTTTGCCCGATCAACCTCTATGCCTTGCTTGAACGTTTTGTGGCCCAGAACAATACCCTCATCCACCATGAAGTGACAGTTTTCCCAATTTAGCAAAAGGTTGATTTCCTCACATCTTTTGAGCACTTGCCTAAGGAATCACGAACTACAGAAAAGTCATCGATAAAAACATCTAAGAAATCCTCCAGCTTATCCGAGAAGATTGACATCATGCACCGTTGAAAGGTAGCCAGGGCATTGCATAGCCCAAATGGAAACCGGCTAAAGGCAAAGGTCCCATACGGCCATGTGACTATTGTCTACTCTTGATCCTCTAAGGCGATGTTGATTTGGTTGTAGCCAGAATAACAATCTAAGAAGCAATAAAATGACCTTCCCGCTAGCTGATCAAGCATTTGATCAATAAAAGGCAGAGGGAAATAGTCTTTACAAGTAGCACTATTAAGCTTCCAGTAGTCTATGCAAACTCTCCATCTGGTCACCGGCCTCGTTGGGATGAGTTAATTTTTGTCGTTTTGATTCACGGTCATGCCTCCTTTCTTTGGCAC
>AWOL01S0008062.1:18256-37397 GCA_000715115.1 Nicotiana otophora | reverse complement strand
ACGCTCGGGCCGAGTATGGTACCGGGTGCCGGCCACGTTCCTTCAGGTTTGGGGCGTGACATAAACATCCGCTGGAGTAGGCCACCTGGCTTCTAGTGCTCATACTTAACCTGCTGGCAATTTAGACATCTTGCTACATACTCAACTATGTCCTTATTCATCCGCCGCCACCAATAATGTTGCCTCAGGTCGTGATACATCTTCGTAGCACCTAAATGAATAGAATACCGAGAATTGTGTCCCTCCTCTAGAATCTTCACTCTCAGGCCATTAACATTAGGTACACATGCCCCTGGAGTCGTAAAACACCATCATCACCGATAGTAATCTCCTTGGAACCACCTTGTAACACCATCTCTTTAAGAACCAACAAGTGCGGATCATCGTACTAAGGAGCCTTGATCCGCTCAAATAGTAGTAAAGGCTGGGCCACAAAACATGCAAGAACTCGACTGGTCTCTGATATATCCAACCTCACAAGTCTGTTAGCAAAGCCAATGGCCTCTCCTCTGCTGAAATGAATGCAAAACTACCCATACTCTTGGCCTTTCTGCTTAAGGCACCCGCAACCATATTCGCCTTGCCCGAATGATAAAGGACAGTAATATCATAATCCTTCAGTAACTCAAGCCACATGCGCTGCCTCAAACTAAGATCCACCTACTTAAACAAATACTGCAAGCTGCGATGATTGGTGAAAACCTAGCAGGATACCCCATAAATATAATGCCTCCAGAACTTGAAAGCATGAACTATAGTAGCCAACTCTAAAACATGAACATGGTAATTCTTCTTGTGGGGCTTCAGCTGACGTGAAGCATATGCAATAACTCGCCCCTCCTGCAACAATACACAACCCAAGCCAATGGGTGAAGCATCGCAATACACATTATACATCACCGAACTAGACGACAACACTCGTGTTGTAGTCAATGCGGTCTAGAGCTTCTGAAAGCTTGCCTCGCAATCATCGGGCCATCTGAACGGATCACCCTTCTAGGTAAATTTAGTCAAAGGTGCTGCAATAGACGAGAAGCCATCCACAAACCGATGATAATAACCTGCTAACCCCAAGAAACTCCTGATCTCTGTCGCTGTGGTAGGACGAGGCCAACTCTGAACTACCTCGATCTTCTTGGGATCTACCTTAATACCCTCACCTACTACAACATGTCCCGAGAACGCCATAGAATCTAACTAGATCTCCCACTAGGAGAACTTAGCATATAGTTTTTGTTCCCGCAAGGTCTGAAGTACAACTCTCAAATGCTACTCATGCTCCTCCATACAACACGAGTTGATCAATACGTCATCAATGAAGACAGTGACAAATGAGTTAAGATATGTCCTGAACACCCGGTTCATAAAATCCATAAACACTGCTGGAGAGTTAGTCAAGTCGAAGGACATCACTAGAAACTCATAGTGCTCATCTAATCTGGAAAGCCGTCTCCGGAACATCCGAAGCACGAATCTTTAGCTGATGATACCCAGACCTCAAGTCGATCTTAAAGAACACCCTGTCACCCTGTAACTGATCGAACAAATCATCAATGCGCGGCAATGGGTACTTGTTCTTAATGGTAACTTTTTTCAACTGGTGATAATCAATGCACATCTGCATACTCCAATCCTTCATTTTCATAAATAATATTCGTGCACCCCAAGGTGACACACTGGGCCTGATGATCCCCTTCGCGAGTAACTCCTCAAGATATTCCTTCAACTCCTTTAACTCTTTCGGAGCCATGCAGTACGGTGGAATACATATAGGATGGGTACCTGGCACCAAATCAAAACTGAAATCGATATCACGATCTACTGGCATACCTGGTAGATCAGAAGGAAACACATCGGAGAACTTCTGCACCACGGGCACTAAATCAATCAGGGGAGTCTCTACAGCAGTATCCCGAACGTAAGCCAGATAGGTCAAACAACCCTTCTTGACCATATGTTGAGCCTTCAAGAAAGAGATAACATGGCTTGATGTACCGATAGATGAACCCTTCCACTAAAATATGGGCAACTCAGGCATTGATAAGGTAACAACCTTGGCATAGCAATCTAGAACAGCATGGTACGGAGAGAACCAGTCCATGCCCAGGATGACCTCAAAGTCGATCATATCAAGCAACAGAAGATCCGCTCCAGTCTCATAACCACAAAAAATCATAATAAAGGACTGGTAAACCCGATCCACAACAACAAAATCACCCAATGGCATTGATACATATAAGAGAGCACTCAAGGACACACGAGAGACATCCAGATAATGAGCAAATAGAGATGAAACATATAAATATGTAGACCCTAGATTACATAGTACCGAAGCATCGCTACCGCAGAAAGAAATAATATATGTGATCACGGCGTCTGAGGGTACTGCATCTGGTCTGGAAGGAAAAGCATAGAATCTAGCTGGGGCGCCACCTGATTGGCCTCCACCTCTAAGGCGACCCCTACCCACCTGCCCTCCACCTCTGGCCGGCCGGCCGGGCGGTGCGGCAGCTAGTGCGGTGATCATGGACTGATGGCCATGCTTTACTGCCTTGCCCCAAAGTCTAGGGCAAAATCTCCTTATATGACGAAGCTCCCCACACTCTTAGAAACCTTTCGGTGTGGAAGATGACTTACCCTAGATCTGACCCTGGGGACCTGAATACCTACTAGAAGAACCTTGAATAGCTGGTGGACGATAGGAGCTCTCAGGAATGGCGCTGAAATAGGGCCGCACCAGCGCACCCCAAGAAGGTAGTAGCGCTGAATACATGGGTCTGCTAGACTGGCCCCTCACCAACTGACCACTGCCCCCAGATGGAGCACCACTAAATCCTCCAAAATATCGAGGCCGCTTGTCCCTCGGTGCATGCTCTCGGCCCTGCTAACATATACCCTCGATCCTCCGAGCTATCTCCAAAACCTGCTCGTAAGAAGTCCCCATCTCAACTCCTGGGGCCATAGCAACCTGTAAGCCATAATGCAAGCCCACAATAAACCTCTACACTCTCTTTGAATCTGTGGGGAGTATCATAAGTGCGTGGTGCAAGACAGCTGTGAGAACCTCACCTCATAATCAGACACTAACATATGTCCATGCTGCAGCCGCTCAAACTGACCCGGCAAATCTTCCCTCTTAGAGGGTGGAATATATCTCTCCAAAAAGAGGTATGAACTAGTTCCAAGTAAAGGGATGGGAACCTGCTGGCGTGCTATAGAGATAAGACTGCCACAATCTACGGGCCTTGCCCTCGAACTGAAATATGGTGAAGTCCACCCCGTTGGATTTCAATACTCTCATGTTGTACAGTCTATCTCTGCAACGATCCATTAAGTTATGCGGGTCCTCATGCCACTCACCGCCAAAGACATGAGGATGTATCCTGGTCCATCTATCCAACCACTTTTGTTGCTCAACAGTCGCGAGTGGTTTGGGCTCCGGTATAACTTTTGCAACTGGTTGAGCCCCGCCCACAGGTAGTGCACTTGGGGCTTGATATACAACAGCAGTGTGCTTTGGAGCCTGAGCGGTACGGGTATGTGCTCCCTCTACCGCCTGAGATGCGGTTGGGTCCATTGGAAATAAATCAACATGCGTCATTGAGTCGATGAACCGCAACATACGGCCCATGACCTCTTGAAATCTCGGTGCAGTCGTGAAATCTACTAAAGTCGGCTTAGCTACAGGCGCCTCATTCTTCTACTCAATAACAAGATCCTCCACTGGATCCACTAGCGATACGGCAAGGGCAACTCTAGGACGCCCTCGTCCTATAGCAGGAGCAGGATCTAGCGCCGTTGATCAGCCTTTGTCTCGTCCTCTAGCAATAGGGGGAGCAGCTCATCTACCGCCGGGTATATCTATCGCGCGCGTTCTCACCATATATGAGAGAATAAGAGAAAGATACTTAGAACAACATTAATTGTATGATAGGAGATGAAGAAAGAGAAGTTTCCTAACACCTTATAACTTCTCATAGATAAGTACGGACGCCTCCGCATCGATCCACAAGACTCTATTAGGCCAGCTCATGACTTGTGAGACCTATGTGAACCTAGTGCTCAGATACCAAACCGTCATGACCCAATTACCATTATAAGCCATGATGGAGCCTAACGTTGCCGCTAGGCAACCCAACAGTGAACTATCCATTTAATTGTTCATTTTAGTATTTTTAAAGTCATTGATTTTACTTAATAAAGAAACTAAGAGTAAATGACGGTAGTAATATAAAGCATAAAATAAACATAAGAATGATGTGGTGAAATTAATAGACAAAAAACCATGAATATCTATTAGAAATGCCCAAAACTCGATGTCAAAAGTACACGAGCAAACTGGTAGAATATATAAAACCTCCTACAACTATTTTCTGAAGTAAGATAGACAGAAAAGTAAATACAACAAGGAGGAGACTCTGGGTGCTGTAGAACGGAGAATAGTAAGTAGCTCACCACTAAGTCTCTGGGTAGCGGGGATACGCGCCTGACTGGCCACCAGATGTATCTGCCTAAGATCCTGCATGATTAGTGCAGAAGTGTAGCGTGAGTACATAAACAATGCGTACCCGGTAAGTATCTAGTCTAACCTCGAAGAAGTAGTGGTGAGGGCTCGACATCGATACTTACTAGAGGTCAATAAATAAAGTACGGGAAATATAAATAGGCATGAAATACAACAATAATAATGGAAAATAATGATTCTTAAACATAATATCAATTTAAAACCTCCAATTATCACATGCCAAATTTTTAACACATAAGAGCCACTAAGTAATTATCAAGTCTCAGAATATTGTGTACACTGCCGAGGGTCAATCGACACGAATCATAGATGCATCTAATATACTGCCGAGTGTTGCACCCTATTTTCTACAAGACTAAACAAACTACAACTTATACTACTCTGCAAGGTTTATTGGAGTTTAAAGTCGCCACCTAGTATTTAAGGTATACCAGGACACCTATACTATACTATGTAATGTACGAACTTATGGTCTACGAAACCGTTGAGATTCTAGGTAAGGGTTCAAGTTATCTCGAGGGAAGGTGTTAGGAATCCCTCAAGATCCACAAAAACTGGTTCCTGCGGACTCGATCAAATAAATGAGGGAAAGTTCAAAAGAATTATTAATTTTATATTTACAAAAAATTATAAAAATGATTTAGAATGAAGAATGATTGAATGTGAATGTCATATGGTAAAACTGGGCATATTTATGTGCAACAGAATATATGCAAGGACTTGGGGAAAGAAAGTATGTGAAAGAGTTAAAAATTGTAATGACTAAGTAAAGTGTGTCATCAAGTAAAGTATTCTAAAATTAACCAAATGACTTTGAGTTGAAACAAATAATCTAGAAAGAATTTAGTTGCAAGATCAACGATTGCAAGAAAACGTTCCTAGGAAATAATTTATCAAGAAAGGAAAAACGAATTACCTTTGATTATTTGTTTTATGCAATGAATATGTCAAGAAGAGAGTTGATTAATATTCACAAGAATAATTAAAAAGTCAAATTAAATAGAGGACAATTAGCTATAGCAAGCAAATAATAGAATGTTTATATTTGCATGTGCATGTAGTAAAAGTCAATAAACAAACTGTATGAAATAATTTAAATTCTTTGAAATAAATGCACAAGACCTAAAAGAAGAATTTGGTATTTTAAAAGAATGGGTCAAGTAGATAAAAATGGATAATTTATATATTTGACTAAATATAAAAAATATAATAAAGAACAATAACAATAAACAAAACAAAGTCAAAAGATATACAAACACTATGTATTACACTTTAATTTAATAAATGAAGTATTAAAATAAATTGCTTTAAAATAAATGAGCAAGTATAAGAAGTTGCTAAAGGAATTAAAATGTGAGAGGATATGTAATGATGAATGAAATATTTGGAAATCGACTAAATGAATATTAATTAAAGAATACACTTTGAAAGAATTTAATTGATGTAAAATGATTAACCTTTTACAATGGTTGTCTTGGACTTCGCTTCTTTCGCTTTTTCATGCTTGTCGCCTCCACTTTGGTCTTCGTCCGAAGTTACACGTTTTCAGTGCATGCAGAGTGGTTGGGCCAAGAGAGAAGTAGTGCATTTAGCACAAAAAATGGTATAGACTAAGACGTGGTTATCCAAGAAAAAAAGCTTAAGACTCAAAGGGCGAAATTCTAGGGATTGACGTCATTTGGTAGGCTAAAAAGACTCAAACGGGTCAAAGAAGGCCTACGATCCTTTCCCAAATTAAGCGTTACCCAGGATTTTTCCTCAACAGACATTCAGGCCAAGTTCTATATTGTCTTTGTTCTTACGTTAACTGTAAGCATGAGATTTTGCAAGCGCCACTATGCATAATTAAGAGGTATCACAAGAGTCTATGATTTACCTGAAGTTGATCCTCTCCATCATACTACTTAAGCACTTGTTCTTTCCCATTAACACTCCTAACTATGTTGGTATCAAGAAAGTCAATATTTGATAATATTTCCTTTCTTTTTTTCTTTTTTTTCTTTTTGTTTGATATTTTTTATAAACGGGACTAAACCCGAGAAAGGGTTCCCCTTTTTTGGATTTTTAGATTTTGACTTAACAAAAAAAATTGTGTTTTTTGATAAAATTGAAACCGAACCCGAAGGTTTCTTATGTATCTCGTTGAAATGAGAATCAGATCAAGCGTAGTTCAGGAAGGGTGGAAAATATTCTTAGATTTTCATTTCATTTTAATCAATTTTTGTGATTTTTGATAGAGAGAACTGAATATAAAACGGGCTTTGTGGTTACCGTTCCGATGCGATATCGAAGCATTGAATGTTAGACGGGCTTTGTTACCATTCCAAAGCGATATCGGAGCATTGAAGGTTAGACGGGTTTTGTAGTTACCGTTTCATATAAGAGCATGGACAGGAAAATAAAATGACGGGCTATGTACCGTTCTGTATAAGAGCATTGTTAGTACGGGGTTGAGTACCGTTCTGTTTAGGGGCGCTGACAAGAAAAGTAAATGACACGCTGTATACCGTTCCATATAGGAGCATTATTAGTATGGGGCTGGGTACCGTTCCGTTTAGGAGCGCTGATAGGAAAGTAAAATGACGGGTTGTGTACCATTCCGTATAGGAGCATTGTTAGTACGGGCTGGGTACCGTTCCGTTTAGGAGCGCTGACAGAAAAATAAATTCTCCACGCGATGGGAGGGACAAGAAAGTAAATCTCCGCACGATTGGAGTGAACGAAATGTAAAATCTCCGCGCGATGAGAGATATAAGAATTTAAAATCTCTGCATGATATGAGTATTTTTATTTTATTTTTTTAAAATGAGGTCGAACCCAGGAAGAGTCCTAGATTGATTTTTTTTATTTTTGAAAATAATATGATCGAACCTAGGAAGGATCCTTGATTGATGATTTTTTTTTTATGATTTTGAAAATTATGACTGAACCCGCAGGTTGCCTACGTATCTCATCGAAACGAGAATCAGGTCAGGCGTAGTTCGGGAAGGTTATAGATAAAGGGAGGTGTTTTGGATATTTTGAACTTTCTCAAGGAAAGAGAATGATATTTTTGATTTTAATTTTGGTCCCTCGGTGAGACTTCTAGAGAAGCAACAGAGAAAGATATACAGATGTTTGTTATATTTTTATTTTTATTTTTTGGGAATGATCCTTTTAAGGATATGTGGCCAATTGTGACCGATCGTCCAGTTAAGGACGAGAAAAACCGAACCCATTACAGGTTGCCTACGTATCTTGACACGAGGTCAAGAATGAAGCACGCGTAGTTCGTGAAGATTAGAGATAGAGGAAGATGCTTCGGATTTTTTTTTTAATTTCCTCAAGAAGGAATTATGTAGAAATATGTTTTGGATTTTGATTTCCCTTTGATGTCTACATAAAATCTTCGAAGCATCAGGGGAAGATATATACATTTTTATATTTTTTCAGAGATGGCCCTTTCGCAAGGATCTTCGGTCAACTAGGACCCAAGTGGCCATACTTGACTGACTCGTCCAATTAAGGACGAGAAAAGCCGGACCCATGATGGGTTACCTATGTATCTTGACACAAGCAAAAGAATCAGGTACGCATAGTTCGTGAAGGTTGGAGAGTATGAGATGTATGATTTTCAACATTTATTTTACTCTCATACTTCAAGGCATTGCAACCAAATATATTAACTGCATCAAAGATATGTATTATATGCAAGGGGATAGACAAATTCGGAGCAATGCCTCATTGTATCCATGATTGGGTGCGATATCTCTGGAGTTGAAGAGTGTGTCCCTGCAAAAGAAGTGCCTCAGCCGCTGCTGTGATGCCTCCTGACTGTTTGCGAGACCGTTGTTGTGGTTGTCTCCTAATTAACTGCAGGGATGTTTTGTTGCGACCTTCGAGTTGTCCATAGGAACCTTTTGGCAATCGTCCCGGCTATTAGCCGGGGCGATAATCTGATGCAAATATAGAAATATAGTGAGACTAGTGTCGTCGTAAAATAATGGAATTAAGAATTATAACTAACACTCCCATAATTGTTCGGTTGATGTTCCACAATATCCTAGGTAGGATGTTATTTCCCGTGCAGTGTCCAGGATAATACACCTTTCGATCGTCCACAGGCACAATTTGACAATCGTCCCCGGTTGATAACCAGGAACAATGTTATGATCTAAATATAGAAAAGTGGTGAGAGCAGCGAAGTCACGAAAAATTATGAAGTTTATTGTAAAACTACCACTCCCCTGATTATCTGACTGATACTCTACCAAGTCAAAGTCTAAATGAGATCTCCCGTGAAGTACCCAGGATTATGTACCTACAAATCTCAGAGGAGAAAATGTTAGAGTCCCTCTTGGGAGAAGTTATAAGATTAAGAGGGTGCACATCTAGGCCATGCAGCCAGTGGTGTATCCGGTTGTGATCAGGAATGCAATGTCGGCATTCAATGATGATTTCAAAAATTGCATTGTCCCTCCTGCGTCCAAAAAAAAAAATTTAATTCGAGGGAGGGAAATTTATTCATGTTGACTTGAGGCTTAGCTTTTTCTTCTTTGTTTGTCCGAGTCGTGCGAGCATGACACTTCTCGAAGGCTGACTAACAACTTACCCCTATAACAAAATGGGTTGACTTGTATTGAATCTTGAATTTGGGAAGTGGGAGTGAACATCATGACTTCATAGCCAAATATTTGAATAAAGGACTCGTATCCCATATGTTGGGATTTTAAGTCGGGTGAACGTCAGAGTAAGGTTGACATGGTATTTTGAGATTTGGATTTTTTTGGTGAAATTTAGGTGACGCTCTCGGAGATTTTTGGGTTGAGAGTATCATTACACCCCAGTTTCTAGTACTGAGAAAATTAATTTGAAATAGTGGAGAGACCGAACCCTTATGTAGGGTTGCCTACTTATCTTGGCAAGGCAAGAATCAAGTCAAAACGTAGTTTGGGTCACCTAATGGAATTATGAAATTTGTATTGTTGTGATGAATGAATGATTGTCCCTTGAGAAAGAATTGTGACTATGAATAAGGATTCTTGGTTTGGTAGGTGGAGACTGGTAGATCTTGAATAAGAGATAGATGGTAGCATAGCGCATGGATCTGTCTCAACTGACAGAAGTTAGTAAAAATGTGAAACATGGTTAAAAAGAATACGTCAGATCAGTGGAAGATGTACCAAGCTGAATTGATGTATCTTTAGGAAAGGATGGTAGAGTCCAAAGGATGGTATGATTGTAGGATAGTCATAAAGATCGGAGTGGGTTTGTGTATTTGAGAGATTCACGGTTAGACACAAGTCAACCAAAATAGTCAGATAAAGAGAACCTATTGGTGGACAACAAGTAGAAAGGATATGTAGCAGACAGAGGGCACAAAGCAATGGCAAGAAAAGAATATATACCAAATATACAAAGAATATATAGTAAATAAAGGATATGCAGGGATTAATTCAGCTAAAGCAAGCTGCAAGATTGTGTGTACAGTGACCTAGGAATTCTAACAGTAGATTTACAAAGATTCGGACATGAGTTAAGGACAACTGCGAGATGGTATGTAATTAACCTCATTTGCCAATCTCTGAAACTAGAGAGATTTGAACGAAGGTTCGGAGGGGTGAAAAGACAACCCTAGCGTGACTTGTGTGTGATGGTGTACGATCAAGTGTTGATAGAAAAGTGATGACAATTTGATAAGGCACCACCAAAAGCATATGTTAAAGAGTATACAACACAGTCATATCTAACAGATTATACAACATAAACATGTGGGAAGCATATACAACATAAGCGTGACAGAGAATACGCCGTTTGAAGCGGATGACAAAAGTATACCACTTAAAGCATATGACAAAGAATATACAGTCCATCTACGTGTAAAAGAACACATAACATAGACATATGTACAAACGTATACAACATAGGCATGACAAAGAATATGCAATTTTGTAACGACCCGACCGGTCGTTTTGAGAGTTGTAGCCCTGTTCCCCCATCTACTGCTCATTTTGTACTTTATAACTGCTATGTGACTTACCGGGATAGTTGATTCGGGTTCAAAGAGATTTCGGAATAAATTGAGACACTTAGTCTTAAGGTTGGAAGCTTAAGTTGAAAAGGTTGACCGAATGTTGACTTATGTGTAAACGACTCCGGAATAGAGTTTTGATGGTTATGTTAGCTCTGTTGGGTGATTTTGGACTTAGGAGCGTGTCCGGATTGTGACGTGGAGGTCTATAGTTGTATTAGGCCTGAAATGGCAAAAATTAGAAATTTGAAAGTTTGACCGAGAGTGGACTTTGTGGTTACCAGGCTCAGATTGGAATTTCGGGAGTTGGAGTAAGTTCGTGGTCTCATTTGTGACTTGTATGCAAAATTTGGGGTCAATCAGACGTGATTTGATGGGTTTCGGCGTCGTTTGTAGAAATTGGAATTCCTTAATTTCAATAGGCTTGAGTTGGGGTACGATTCATGTTTTTGAAGTTGTTTGAGGTGATTTGAGGGCTCGACGGAGTTCGTGTCATGTTTTAGGACTTGTTGGTATATTTGGTTGAGGTCCCGGGGGCCTCGGGTTGATTTTAGATGGTTAACGGATCGAAATAAGACTTAGTGCACTGCTGAAGCTGGAGTCTACTGGTGTAATCGCACCTGCGGAACATTGATCGGAGGTGCGAGCTGGGAAGCGTATAAGCTGAGGTTGGACTGGGGACTGTGAAGCGCAGATGCGGAAGCAATTTCGCAGGTGCGGACTCGCACCTACACGTGGATGATCGCAGAAGCGGAAAAGGATTGAGGAGGCTGGCCCGAAGAAGTGGATTGCTTGCATAGATGCGTGCCCACAGAAGAGGTTGGTCGGCTTAGTGGCTTCCGCAGATGCATATGATGGACCGCAGAAGCGGTGCCGCAGAAGGGCTAAATTGGCCGCAGAAGCGAGAATGCTGGGCAGATTATTTAAAATGAGCGTTACGTGATTTTTACCATTTTTATCATTTCAAGCACGGGATTTGGCGATTCTTGAGAGGCCCTTCGGGGGATTTCTTGAGGTAAGTCACTTGTGGTCTAATTTATTCAATAATTGTGTTTCCCCATTGATTTTCCCACCTAGTTTGTGTGTATTTAAGGTGGAATTTAGGTGTTTGAGGCTAGGGATTTGGAAAGTTTGATTTGGTAATTTGGATGGCGAGTTGGTGTCGAATTTTGGTAAATTTAGTATGGTTGGACTCGCGGTCGAATTGGCTTTCAAGTTTTGTGACTTTTATTTAATTCCGATACGTGGGCTCGGGGCCCGACTTTGAGCAGATTTTTGACTCTTGATTAATAACTTTGTATTTCATTATAGAATTGATTCCTTTAGCCCGTGTTAATTATATCGCATTGTTTGTGGCTAGATTCGAGGCATTCGGAGGCCGTTTCGCGAGGCAAAGGTGTGTTGGAGTAGAGATTTGCCCAAATTGAGGTAAGTAATACTTCTAACCTTGGCCCTGAGGGTTCGAAACCCCGAATTATATGTTATATGATTGGTATTGAGGTGATGCACATGCTAAGTGATGGATGTGTGGGCGTGCACCGTAAAAATTATGACCTGGTCGATTTCATGGAACTGTATAGTGGATTTATCTTGTTGAAATCCGTGTTTTCATCTTGTGATAAAGTAATTGAGCTGTCAATCATGCTAGAAATCATGTTTAGGCTATTTTTGGTACTGTTGGGACCCATAGTGGTCGTTTTCTTACTTTTAACTTATTGTTTTCATTGAAATTTCGTACGTAGTCATACTTATTCATTGCATATCATATCTCAGTCTCCGTTGCTATTTATTGCTATATCATATCATCCTTTTTGGGCTAGCATCACGACATTGTGAGCCCGAGAGAGAGAGAGAGACTGGAGAGATTGATGACTGAGTGAGGCCGACGGCCTGATTGAGAGTGACAGTTATGGGATCGGGCTGCACGTCGCAGCAATTTTTATTGATTTATGCTTGGATCTGGCATATTATAGTGCTTGGACTGAAGGAGCTCCTACAGAATCTGTACACACCCTAAGTGAGCGCAGTTGATTATATTAAGGGATGGATCTTCCTTGGACATGGATCTTGTCCGATTTATTTATATTTGGGAATAAATCTTTCCCTGGGCTGGATTGGCCTTATACAGTACTGAGCGACTGACTGTAAGTTAATGTATATATACATGGGATGGATCTTCCTTGGGCTGGATTGGCCATATATAGTATTGAGTGATTGAATATTCTGAGAGTGTGAGTACACGACGCTTTCAGCGTGGTGCATCACATACAGCATAGGCATTGGCATGTATACATAGAGAGGTCATACTCCTCATATCATTCAGAATTTGATCTATTTTACTTGAATTGAGTTTTAATTGTTGAGCTTGAAAGCATGCCTATATTTCTGTACTGTTATTTCTATATTAAACAGTACCTGCAGAGTTCGTCACTACCTTTCAGTCCAACTGTTAGATTTATTACTTATTGAGTTGGTTGTACTCATGCTACACCCTGCAACTCATGTGCAGATCCAAGTGCTTCTGGTCACAGTGGTTGCTGAGTTGTGGAGTCCGAATTTTCGGAGACTATCGAGGTAGCTGCTTGGCGTTCGCAGACTTTGACTCTGCCTCCTTATCTTTCATTTCATATTTCAATTTTTATAACCTAGATGGTGTATTAGACTATGTCTTTATGTAGATGCTCATGTACTCGGTGACACCCCAATTTTAGGAGATATTTTATATTGAGTTATGATTTCTTACTTTGTTTTTAAAATGTTTTCCTTAATTTTATCTGCTTCCGTATCTTTCAAAGCTTTAGAGTTATGGAAATATTTGCATAGTCAGCTTGCCTAGTACCATGATAGGCGCCATCATGATAGGTTGGTTTTGGATCGTGACTAGCTTGAAGCACGTAACAGGGGATATACGACTTGAACCATGCAACAGAGAATATGCGGCTTGAAGCATGCAATAGAGGATACACGACTAAAAGCACACAACATAGAGTATGCGTCTTGAAGTACGCAACAGAGAATATGTGGCTTGAAGAACACGACAAAAAATATACAACTTGAGGCAAACGACAAAGAATACACCGCTTGAAGCGCATGACAAAGAATACACCGCCTGAAGCGCATGACAAAGAATACACCGCCAGAAGCGCATCACAAAAAAATTAATTGAGGGATGCAACTTGAAGCAATGAATATACAACTTGACACAAAGAGTATACAATATGAAACAGAGAATATACGAGTCGAAACATGTGATAGAAAGAATAGAAGTTGAAGTATTGGAGAATCTGTAATCCCTCAAATAGTTGACGAAATCCGTTGTGGTTAGAACCTGAAGTATCCCCAGCAGAGTCGCCATGTTGTTACATCCTATTTTGCAGAAGACAAAATAAATTACAACTTATAGCACTCTACAAGGTTAATTAGAGTTTAGAGTCGCCACCTAGTATTTAAGGTATACTAGGACACATATACTATACTATGTAATGTACGTTTGATTATGGTCTATGAAACCATTGAGATTCTAGGTAAAATAATTGAGGGAAGGTTCAAGAGAATGATTAATTTTATATTTACAAAGAATTATGAAAATAATTTAGAATGAAGAATGATTGAATGTGAACGTCATATGGTAAAACTAGGGATATTTATGTGCAACAGAATATGTGCAAGGATGTAGGTAACGAAAGTATGTGAAAGAGTTAAAAATTGTAATGACTAAGTGAAGTGTGTCATCAAGTAACGTATTCTCAAATTAACCAAATGACTTTGAGTTGAAAGGCATAATCTCAAAATAATTTAGTTGCAATCAAGATCATCGATTACAAGAAAACATGCCTATGGAATAATTGATCAAGAGAGGAAAATGGAATTACCTAATGAATAGTTTTTTTTAAGTAATGAATAGGGAAAGAAGAGAGTTGATATTTTGAAAGAATGGGTCAAGTAGATAAAAATGGATAATGTATATATTTGACTAAGTATAAAAAATATAATAAAGAACAATAATAATAAACAAAACAAAGTCAAAAGATATACAAACACTATGTCTTACACTTTAATTCGTTTTAAAATGAATGAGCAAGTATAAGAAACTGCTAAAGAAATGAAAATGTGAGAGGATACTATAATAATGAATGAAATATTTGTAAATCGACTAAATGAATATTAATTAAAGAATACACTTTGAAAGCATTTGATTGATGTATAACGGTTAACCTTTTAAATGAGAACCCCAATTGTAAAAAAGAGAATTTATTTTGAAATGATTGGCGAAAGGTGAAAAAGAATAATTTTTTAACAACCTTAATATATAATGAATAAAGTTAAAGAATTAGTATGATGAATAAAAAGTGAATGTGGTATGAGAAAAATGTGTCAAAACGTTTATGACATAAAAATTATCTCATCATTAGAAAGAAATATTTACGCAAAAAAAATGAGTTATCATTCAATGGGTAACTAAAGACCGTTTTTAGAGCCCTGGTCTTGGAACACAAATTATGTGAGCCAAACCCGAATGACGATAAAGTCTATGTTTCTCAAAGATAGTATGATAGTCCAACTACAATATTCTATTTAAAGCGTCAATTAAAGAACAATTTTTTATGCATAAAGCGATTCGAAAATGTATTCATATAATTTAAAGACAAAGACAAAATTACTTTTTTTTATTTATTTTTTGCAAAAGGATGACATGTTTTCATTTTTATGGATATGACTAATCTAATTAATTAAGTATACACCAGTCCTAAATTCATTAACCACGTCATAAAATATATTCAACATCCTATACACATTACAAGAATTATTTGACACACAATATTGCAAGTTACTCTGATTATTAGCTAGATGCAATTCCTTAAGTGTTTACCAAATAGACAATATCAAAGTAAGCAAGCAAACACAAACTCTATCTACGATTTTTACGATACTTTACGTTTTGATACATCCGAGAATGGAAAGTACGAAGCGGGGATTTAACGGGTAGGTTTCATCTCCGAGTGTTGTCTTCCAAAAGTGACTCCACGTAATGGCACCTCGCAAGACAAGAGGAGTAAAATTATTAGTAAAATAACATAAGGAAATAAATTAAACGGCATATTTTGTTTTTGGTTTTAAAATTATTTTGGAAGATTGCTTTTGAAAATAGTTATAATAAAATATATATTTGTTTGGAAATATTTTTGGAAAATTGTTTTTAGCAAATAGTTTTGGAAAATAGTTTAAAAGATAATATAGGAGGCTTAGATATGTGTAATATCCGATATCCATCGAGATATGAGAATGGGAACCGCCTCGGTAGCAACTCCGGTGGCCAACCGTATCCCCTCCCATAGGTTGTTAGTACGTGTACTCGTCTTTTATTTTTTCGATGTTTATCATCACCGGCTCGTTATTTCAGGCCCAGTACGAGAATCATTCGGGGCGTCGTGACCTCAATAACTCAAAGGTTATTTTCTCACCGCCCTTAATTTAGCAAAGTATTGACCGGGATGGTAATATCCAACAGCATCGTTTATTGTAAAATCAGTATGTTTAACAATGTAATTCTACGGGCATCATGCTTTGTGCATAGAAATGTTTCTCAATGTAATCCTGCAAAATAACATAGAAATATCTTGAACCCAATACACATAGTAAAGAACCAAGCAACAGAAGATTTCTTAAGGGAGGCAGTAACATGGAGGCGCACAAGCGCACACAAGTGCTGTAAATCTTCAACAAAAAGCATTACTCTAGATATGCAAGAACACTAAACCAAAAATAGAAGACGTAACACTAAACCAAAAATAGAAGACGTTGGGGTACTGAACGCCTAAAGATTCGGACTCATTAGCGGCGAAGTGTAACCTTGATTCACCAAGTTATTTCAGCCAACCTAACCAAAACAAATGCAATGGAAAAACAGTAACGAGACAGAGCCAAGAGGATGTTCGCCCGAGGATATGAGTTTCACTGAAAGTGTACAAATACCAACAGTAAGGACCACTGGACAAATTGCGGCATGACCAGTTCCAAATAGCGAAACACAGCAACAATAACAAAAACAGATCTATTCGGCAACCTAAAGAGTCATTGGAATCGGTGACGCTACTACCACGGCGATGACGATACCGGAGCAACAGTCAAAATGACACACACGACAGAGTCGCCAGAGAGCTAATTCCGGCCAAACTCGGCACAAAACATCACAAAAATCCAGAATCTGTTAGATCTAAGCCCGTCCGACATAGAAGTGAAGCACACGAGAATAGTGGTGATTAAACAGTCGCCAGTTTTCTGTCCGTTCATCGTCGATGGTGCGACTCCGGTGAAACAGTGACAGTAGAGGGGGGAGAAAGGAAAGAAGCAACAGCTAGGTGCAGCAACAACAGTCATGGCCATCGCCGGTCATCACCTCCTGCGGTGGCAGCCATAGAGAGGGCGAGAGGTGGAGGGAGAAATGGGGAAAGGGGCTTGGGCGGCTGCTACCTTTCAAGAACTAGGGAAGTGAGAGCATAATAATGTTATTATGGTTTGCCCCTTTTAAAATATCTGATGGTCTCCTCTGACGTATAATGTCTATGAGTGTATTGTGTATATGTAATGGAATATGTATAAATAAATTATGTGGTACTTTTTTAAAGTAAAAATAAAGGTAAAATATGGAAGAAATTATGTGGTCAAAGACAAAAGAGAGTTGTGTCACATCAAGTCCCAGAATGTCAAACATGTCACATTGTGATGTCTTGTCACATCACGTGTGTTGTCACGTCAGATATTGACAAGATATTGGGTCTGGTTGTATTTGATCCGTATTTTGAGATAAATTCTATTGGCTTTCTTATAATTACTATAATGTGCTCTAAATTAGAAAAATAATTATTTAATTAAAAGATCTTGTAATATTTATTTGAAAACGTAACTACTATAATTGTGTCGTAGTAATTATTATATTAATTTTTTATTTTAGTTTTTGAAAAAATATTAAATTGATAGAATATCCTGATATTTAAAAAATTGGACAATTATCAATAAATTGCTTAAAATTTTGAAAAATGCGCAAAAATGGTAGTATTTAACCAATTGCAATAAAATGATAAAATTTTTTATATTTTGGGAAAATAGGGATAATGATCAGTAAATTGCATTAAAACTAAATAATGTGCAAAATACTATATTTTATCATTTTTGATTAGGAAGCCTATTGAAGTTAATTTTTAATTACGGATGGCCAAAATTGACTTTTAACACCGACGCGTTCGGTCCGATCCACAGGAATGGAGAAACTCTACAAACTCCAATCAATGACTACTACATACGATTAGTACCCAAAGTAGGTATAATTTCCCCTACCAATCAGGTATTCAGCCAAAACTCAAAGTAATGATGTTCGGTCTCATGCAATCATTTATCCAATTTCAATTATAAATTCAAGTAATTAAACTAACAAGTTGGGTGCAAATAATACAAGTAATGCATGGTAAAGTCCTAAGTCTACCCGTACATAAGCATGATTTTAGCTACATACGCACTCTCGTCACATCGTGTGTATGTAGCACCCACAATTATTTGCAAATAACTATTTAAAACATATACGGGGATAATTCTCTCTTACAAGGTTAGGCGAGAGACTTACCTCGTTTCAAAGTCCTCTTCTCGGTCCACAAATCACACTAATAACCTCAAATCGATGGCAAGCAATCCAAAACTAGACAAAGGTTGTACAAACTAATCAATATATGCTCAAAAGTTCATTATTTAACTATTAGAGTAATTACCCAACCCAATTTGGAAGTTTCCTAAAATTCACCCTAGGGCCCACGTATCCGGATTCCGGAAAGTTTCTTAAATAAATGTTATCCATAACCTCACGAACACAAATATATAATTTTTACTCCATTCCATAATTATTTTAGTGGTCTAATCCCATTTTTACTAAAACCTAGGTTTTTCAATAAAATCCTAAAATTTTTACATTTTACATGTTAACATCTTCCCATAATCTATGTATTAAACTCACATTATGTAGAAATTACTTACCTCAATGTTCTAGGTGAAAAACTGATAGCATCAAGGACAAGGATAGAGTTTTGAAAGCTCCAAGGCCATTTACAAGATCTCAAGCTAAAGAGTTGCACTCNCAGTTGAGCACAGAAGCGAGAATGGGTGTATTTTTGGGAATCCGTAAGTGCAAAACAAGTACCGTAGAAGAGGTCCCACAGGTGCGTTAATATGGTCGCAAGTGCGTAAGGTCGGGGACTTAAGTTAAACTCGCAAGTGCGAGATTTTGACCACAGAAGCGGTGATTTTGGTCATAGATGCGATTTCACTGACATATCTTATATCTAGAAAGGTTTGGCATTTTTCTCATTTTTGGAGTTGTGGAGTTTGGCCAAGGGCAATATTTGGAGTACTTTGCAACATAATGAAAGAAGTAAGTGATGATTCATCATTTGTATTGATAAATATTGATTATTACACCTAGTTTATGTGATTGTGAAGTGAAATTTGGGGGTTTTAGAATATGTTGTGGGATAGTGACATGTGATGACTTGAGGGTCAAGTTGTGGTTGGAATTAAATAATTTTGGTATGGTTGAACTCGTAATTAAATAGGTGTTCAAA
>AWOL01S0008062.1:0-14905 GCA_000715115.1 Nicotiana otophora | reverse complement strand
CCCCCCCCCCCAAATAATTTCTACAAAATCTTTCCCAGCGGCCACAGAATCTTCACCTGAAGTAATTATTTGCTCACCGTTAGAAAACATAGATGCTACTCAACCCATATGTCAAGACATCGCGAGAACACAGAAGCTCAACCACATACAAAAGACTAATGGTAGGTTATCTAAGGAAATCACGAGTAATCAGAAGGATTATCCCAAGTTAGTTTCCCTAGATCCCAACCGGTAAAACATCACGATTCTTCAAAGAATCACCCCAGTACAGTCT
The DNA here is from genome assembly GCA_000715115.1 of Nicotiana otophora. NCBI lineage: Eukaryota > Viridiplantae > Streptophyta > Magnoliopsida > Solanales > Solanaceae > Nicotiana > Nicotiana otophora. The sequence goes on along the minus strand of AWOL01S0008062.1, from coordinate 14,631 downwards.
AGCAATCCAAGTGTTCGACAAAATGTCACAGTCACCAATGCAAGACAAAATGGAGGACATGTTGCTAATGAAGGAATGAAGGAGGAAAATACCAAGAGTCTGAAAGCCAAGCAAATGATGTGTCTAAACTCCCAGATGTTCAGATGATAAACAAGAGAACCCAAAGGGATATACAGGAGCAGGTAACTAATTCCATGTCTAAAACGAATAAGGAGTGTGTAAAACCAGACAATCACAAATCTTCTATAGTTCCAAAAGATAATAAGGTTAATCAGTCTTCAACCAAGGCTAATCAAGGCCCTACTAGTAATACAATTGAACAAAAAAACCGAATAAAAAAACATAGTAAAACTGCTTATGACCACACACAGCCAAAGTCTCTGCAAACTTTGATAGACCTGCTAAAATCACAAATTCCAAATCACAAGTTCCTGATACTACCCTCTCATATGCCACACCTTCAACAAACCAAATAAAAAAGGCCCAAAATTCCATCGAACCACCAGTTCCCACTTTCACTCACTTATATGCTACCAAAATTAGAGCCAAACTTGTTGATAAAAGAATCACTATTGAGTTCACACCACCAAATATTGCCACAAAACAAGGACTACCAGCAGTTGTCTTCAGGAAGGAGGATTACATGATTAAATTGGCTACCAGATGCCAATACACTGTGGTTGGAAAATTATCTAACACAATGCCCCAAATGGAGGTCATAAGAAGAAGCTTAATGTGATGACCCGATAGGTCATCTCATATTTTCTAAAGCCTTAAATATCTCATTTAAGCCTTTCTCGATTTACGTATACAGTCCGGGCATATTTTCGAAAAACGCTTATGTTAAAAACTGATAAAAAATAAGAATTTTACCTTAAAAATTCATTTACGTTGACTTCGGTCAACGTTTTGGGCAAACGATCCTCGGATTTGCGAAGAAACCATCGCATTTGTGAGTAGTGGGCTGGGGGGTGGACCTTCGTATTTGCGAAGTTTTGTTCGCATTTGCGATCCTCTCCTGTTCGCATTTGCGAACACTTATTTGCATTTGCGATGACTGCAGGCCTAGGGCACCTTTCGCATTTGCTAGCTTCGCATTTGCGAAGCCCAGGTCGCAAATGCGACATCTACATCTACATCTAAACAAATATGACTTAAACGGAATTTTTGGTTCATTTCTCAAATTTTCAAAACCTAAAACATTAGAGGCGATTTTCCAAGACTCTTTCTTCCCCAAATCATTGGTAAGTGATTCTAACCCATTTTCTTTCTATCATTCACTACATCTCACAAGTTTTTAATCTATAATCTAGCGCTTTCATGGTGGAAATTTGGGGGTTTGGGTAGAGTTAGGGACTTTTGAGAAATTGAGATTTAGACCTCAAATTGGGGTCGGATTCCAAAATAAATTACGTAACCGAGCTCGGGAGTGAATAGGTAATCGAGTTTTGGTTCGAATTTTGGGTTTGGACCAAGCGGTCTGGGAGTTGGTCAATAATGGCCTAAATTGAATCTTTTGCAATGGTGGGTGAATCCCAAGGCTTAATTTGAATCGTTTGGTTGGTAATTTAATAGATTCTATTGTTCCGGAGGCTTGTTTGAGAGGCAAAGTTGTGACTGAGCAGTGAGTGGTCTTTGGAGTGAGGTAGGTGTTGTGTCTAACTTTGACTTGAGGGAATTAGGAACCCTCAGGCTATTTGCTATGTGAAATTCATGTGATCGATGTATATGTGAGGTGACGAGTACTTATGCGCTGCAAATTTATCTGTTTTCCCTATTTTCCCGCTTTTCTCATATTATCTCTTTCCATGTCTTAATTGTTACATGCTCTAATTATGTTCCCATGCCTAATTTCTACTTGTTAGACATTGTTTCCTCTTGTTCATGATATTGTTCTTTCCATAGTTTCATTATCTCCTATTATTTGCTTATGCTAGTTTATCGGTACCTTTTGTTGTATACTCTGGATTGGTCTCGCAGTGTAGTATTATGTATGTGAACTTTCATGACATACAACAACAACAACAACAACAACCCAGTATAATCCCACTAGTAGGGTCTGGGGAGGATAATGTGTACGCAGACCTTACCCCTACCCTGGGGTAGAGAGGTTGTTTCCAATAGACCCTCGGTATCCTTCCCTCCAAGAACTCCCACCTTGCCCTTGGGGTGACTCGAACTCACAACCTCTTGGTTGGAAGTGGAGGGCGCTTACCATCAGAGCAACCCACCTTGTCTTGAACTTTCATGACATACAAGTTTCATATTTGTTTCGGTTTGGTGTTTAAGTATTGTGGAGGGTTTCCGTGATTTGAATTATGAATTTACTGTGTATACTGAGCACTTGATATTGATATGGTGGGATCGGGTTGCACGCCGCAACAAGTGTAATAATGGTGGATTGTTTGGTGGCATAAGGGTGAACTATGATTGTGTTATTGTGATATGGTGGGATTGGGTTGCACGCCGCAACAGGTGTAATAATAGTAGAATGTTTGGTGGCATAAAGGTGAACTATGATTGTGTTATTGTGATACGGTGTGATCGGGTAGCACGCCATAACAGGTGTAATAAGGGTGGATTGTTTGGTGGCATAAGGGTGAACTATTATTGTGTTATTGTGATAAGGTGGGATTGGGTTGTACGCCGCAACACTTTTATTTATATTCACTGTTGTTTATGCTATTATGAGGAAATAAGGGAGGAGTATGAGATGTATGGTGGGATCGGGTTACGTGCCGCAACAACCTATATGTTTCCATTTTGTGATCTGTGTTGGTTTTCTCTTTGGTATTTGTATTTGAATTATTAAAGATTGGTGATTCTGGACGACACTGGTTTATTATTTTTAGTTGGATGTTTAATTATGTTCAGTATTCCCATTTTTCTATCATTATTATATACTGCGATCAGGTTGTAGCATAGGTAACCCGCCTTAGCCTCGTTACTACTTCGTCGAGGTTAGTCTCGGCACTTACCAGTACATGAGTTCGGTTATACTGATACTACACTCTGCACAATGTGCAGATTTTGGAGACAGTCCCAGCAGTGGCTACTAGAGAGCTCGGATTAGACAGCCTGCGGAGATTTGTGGTACAGCTGCTCAGCCGTCGCAGCTCCTGAAGTCCCTGTCTTTATTTTTTTTATTTAGCTGTGTATTTTCATTCAAACAACTTTGTATTTATTTCAGACCCTTGTATGTATAACTCTAGAAGCTCGTGCACTTGTGACACCGGGTTCAGGGATTTATAGCAGATGTTTTTACGGTTTTAGCTTCCGCATTTATAAATAGATTATTGTAGTTAAATCAGTTCTTCCTCATTAATTAAGTTTTAATTGTTAAAAAGGATAAATTGTTCTAACGTTGGCTTGCCTGGCAAGTGAAATGTTAGGTGCCATCACGGTCCCGACGATGGGAATTCCAGGTCGTGACACTTCATCACTCAAACTTATTTAACGGGAGGTGTGAAGAATACACATTTCAACTCCAAGACTATTTACATAGACTTGGACAATGAATATGATCATGCAACTATATGGAACAAGCAATACATGTATATTCAGGGGCAAATGATGAAAATTGAGGACTGGTCTCCACTATTCAATCCTAATGAAGACTCGCCAATAGTTCCTATATGGGTAATTCTAGAACTTCCATGGCATTTCTACTACATAGAGATCCTAACCCCTCTCCTATTATCTGTTGGCAAAGCTTTGTTCCTTGATCTAGCTTTCTTTCAAAAAACTAGAGGAAGTGTAGCTAAGGTCAAGATGCAAATTGATCTCACTAAAGAAAGACCTTCACATGTTTGGTTGAGATTTCATGAAGAACAAGATGTGAATGGGGATGGCAAATGATTAGAAGTTCAATATGAAAGTGTACCAGATTACTGCTTGTATTGTAAACACATTGGTCACTTGTCACACACCTGCCCTAAGAAAGTGAATGATGAAGAAATTAGGAAAAGAATAAGAGCCTTCACAGTCTCCAAGGAAAAGAACTCAAAAGAAAAAGTAGGACCATCAAGTGGTCAGTCAGCACCAAAGCAGTCAAAACAAGACAAACAACATCAAAGGATTTAACTGGACAATCACAAGAGTGCCAATCAGATCAACAATCAGCAGACAGGAGAACCCACCAAAATGCAAGGGTTGATCCCTCCAACAAAGACTCAAAAACTCAAAAGAAAAAGCACTTCAAAGGAATACAAAATCACACCAAGAAAATACAAGCTATATACATTCCAAAATAACAAAACAACCAAGTAGGACAATCATGCTGTTACTCAGCAGAGGAGTGGTGAATTTGTGACTCAGAATCAGATAACGAATCATAGCCTACCTACTGGAAGTAATGAAGAAAGGAAGGATGATCAGGAGGTAGTTCAGGTTGAAAATATAAAGGATCAAATACCCCCTGGAACCAATGTCCAATTAACAAGTACGGATACTAAAAATATTGATGGAAGGAAGAATGGTCAGGAGACTGCTCTTGATAAGCATCTTAATGAACATACAACAGTTGCTACCCTTGATCAATTGATAGATTCTTAGGGAGCAATCCATGAAGAGGCAGAAACCTGTGAGATCTCCACCTCCAGGAAGGGAATCATAATGACAACACAGTCAAAGGAACATATCCAAAACCTCCCGAAGATGTGACAACAAATTCTAATCTTCAAAGTCTTCAAATGAAGGTCCCACATGATATCGGGATGAAGGATTCAGTGCTCCCTCCTCATGCTGGGGAGGTACCAAGGAATGCACATGCACCCTCCCCAACAAAAGCCAGTATTCAGACAGCAGCTACAATTGCACCTTCTCAATCTACCCTAAGGACTGATAATATGGTAGAATGGAAGAGGATGAGTACAATCACATACAATCTGAAGATGAAAGAAATATGTATGAAGAGGCATATGATGAACATAGTGATGACATGGAGGCAGATGACACATGTAATCAACTACTCAATGCTATCAATGGGGTTCCTGGCTAGAAAATATGGTTGACTCTCATGGCCTGTCATATCAACCATAAGAGAAAGTTGGAGGCCTTCTTTACCAGATGAACAAGAGTCAGGAATTTTTAAGCATGATTGAAGATTGTTATTTAGTGGACCTAGGTTTCTATGGCAACAGGTTCACCTAGTCGAATGGAAGGGGTCAATGCTCAATAGTTTGGAAAAGACTAGACAGAAGTCTAGACAATGATACCTGGCTTATCTTCTACCCTGCCACAACTATCACCCATCTATCTTCAGCATGATCAGATCACAATCCTCTACTTATGGAAATGAATATGAGACAAGACTCTGGCAGAAGATACTTCAAGCTCCGCAATTGCTTGGTTGAAAATAAAAACTTTATCCCATTTGTGCAGGGAGTATGGGATAAAAAGGTCAATGGAAATGCTCTGTGGATCTTTCATCAGAAACTTAAAGCAGTTTCCAATGCTTTGAGTACATGGTCCAGACAACAGTATGGGGACATCATTCAAAAGGTAAAGGAGTATGAACAAAAGCTGAAGCGGGCTGGGATGAATCGGGCTCAAACAAATGATGATTCTGACTGAGTAGCCTATCATGAGCTTCAGGCTCAATATATGAGATACATGAAGTTAGAAGAATCCACTCTGAAACAGAAAACTCAGCTATAATGGTTTAGAAAAAAAAAGCTAACTCCAAGTATTTTCACAGTCTGATCAAAGGCAGAAGAAGAAAACTGTTCAGCCATAAAATCAAAGATGATGATAGGGAATACATTAAGGGTAATAAAGGTATTGGTACAATATCATGTAGCTACTTTTAAAATCTCTTCACCCTAACAGGAGGTGCCATCAGAGAAGGCCTACTGTCATGTATTCCTTCCATGATAACAGAGGAAGATAATGAGTTAATGACTAAGGATCCCACTTTTGCATAACTCAAAAAGTTGTTTTTTCCATAAAGCCTAATAGTGTTGCTGGTCCTGATGGAATGAATATAAAATTCTTCCAATCTTATTGGAATATCATTAAATTTGATATGTTGAATGTGGTATTGGCTTTCTTTGGGGGTGCTACCATGCCAAAATACACGACTAGTGCTTGCCTGGTCCTACTGCCCAAGGTGGAGTTCCCAAATTATTTAACAGGGTTTAAGCTAATTAGTCTCAGCAACTTCATCAACAAAATCATCTCCAAAATCATAATCTCTAGACTGGCTCCTATCCATCCAAGAATCATTTCTACCAACCAGACAGGTTTTGTCAAAGGTAGAAGCAACGCAGAAAATATGAGATTGTTCATGGGATAAAAAAACCCAATAGGGGTTCGAATGTGGTCATCAAGCTTGACATGGCTAAAGACTATGGCAGAGTTTCCTGGGATTTTACTTGCATAATACTGAGAAGAATGGGTTTCAATGAGATAATCATTGATATGATTTGGAGAGCCATGTCCAATAATTGGTACACAGTCATCATTAATGGTACCAGATGGGGTGTTTTCCACTTAAAAGGGGTCTGAAATAAGGAAATCCATTGGCACCATCTTTGTTTATCATTGGTGCTGAACTTCTGTCCAGAATGCTCAACAACTTAACACATGATCAGTTCTTCAATGGTTTCTACATGGAAAGAAGAGGCCCTATGATTAATCATCTAACTTTTGCTGATGACATTATAATTGTTACCTCAAGGGCCAGAACTTCCTTACAGAAAGTCATGGAGACTCTCAATAATTATGAAGACACTTTTGGCCAACAAATCAACAGACACAAGAGTCATTTCAGTGCCCCTTCTACATTCAATAGCACAGTGAGAAGAGTACAGCAGGTAACTGATTAAGCAAGAAATAATCCCCTCTTACATACACGGGATGCCCTCTGTATACATGTAAGAAAACGATTGTGCACTTCAACTACATGGTGGCTAAAATAGCAGGATTGTGCCCGTTGGAGGCAAGACTACTTTGATTAAAAAATGTATTATAATCAATACCCATACACCTCTTATCAACTCTTTCTCCTCCTAAAACTATTCTAAAAGAAATACAAAAACGGTCTGCTGCCTTTTTCTAAGGAAAGGAGAATGACAAAGCCAAATATCACCGGTCCTCATGGCATAAACTTTCTTTCCAAGTGAATGAAGGATGAGTTTGGTTTAAAACTATGGAGGATATTTTTCAATCCCTAGAGTACAAACAATGGTGGTTATTTAGAACTAAGAAGTTACTATGGGCAACTTTCTTAGGGCTAAATACTGCTAAAGATCAAATCCAATATCTAAGAAGTGGGATACTGGGCAGTCTCAGACATGGAAGAAAATGATGTTTAACAAAAAAGAGGCTGAGAAACACATTCGCTGGATATTGCACACTGGTAACTGTAGCTTCCCATCTACTACAAGCCACATATCCAAGATCAACCCATATGGACTCGCACATCATCTAGAAACTTTACATATGCACCTGCCTGGGAGGTGTCCTGTAATAAGAAACAGCCCAACTTTACCAATAAAATAATATGGCACAAAAAAATCCCCTTTAAATGGTCTTTTTGCCTCTAGAGAGCTCTCAGAAACATACTTCCCACTGATGACAGGATTAGCTGCTTTGGAAATATTACTGCTTTGGAAATATTACCATACCTGCAGATGAAACAATAGAACACATCTTCAGTCAAGGCAATCTTGCTAAGACTGTGTGGAAGAATTATAGAGACCCTGCTAGACTCAAAATTGACAACATGCCTCTCTGATTAATCTTGATGACTTCGTGGCTTCAGAAGAACCATAATGCAGTACAAAAGTTGATTTTAGCCACTCTCCCCACTATCATATGCTGGAACTTGTGGAAGAACAGATGCAGTGTAAAGTATGGATCAAAGACCTCTTCCATAACTAGGGTAATCTTCTCCATCAACTCTGATGTACATTTGCTGTTACACGCCAACTTCCGTGCTATTAATTGGCCTTATAGATTGGTGAATCTATACTAAATCATTGAGAATATCAAACATCACATTACCACCCAACAGGTTAAATGGACTAGACCATTGGCTGGGTTTGTAAAGGTTAACAGTGATGAGAGTGCTTTGACCAACCCTGTGAGGATAGGTGGTGGTGTCGTTATCAGGAACCACTTGGGAGAATTTATTCAAGAAATTGCATTCCCATTGGGTGATGGCACCAACAACTTGGCAGAATATGAAGTAGCCTTCATGGGCATCCAATGGTGCATTTCTAATGGGTATAACAGAGTACATCTAGAGGTTGACTCTGAGACACTGATCAACTGGTTAACAAGCAACAAGGAGCCTCCCTAGACCATCAAGATGAATTTGCAGAAGTTGAGAACAATCGAGCATTAGTGTGTGGAGATCACATACTCTCATGTGTATAGAGAGGCCAACTTCCCTGCTTATTCTCTATCTAAACTCAACCGTAGTCTCAATTCACTAACACATTTCTCCAGCACTCTTGATCTACATCCTCATATCATAGGTCAAATTCAGCAAGACTTCCTGGGCACCCTTGCTTTCAGGCATAGAAAAACTCAAAGAATCATCACACCACCCCAATTGGCCTTCACCACTTCTCATGGTTATGGTTGACAGGGACAAATTAAGGGGAACATATCATTTTTACCAAGTGATCATCATGAAACAACATCCTAGCAACAAGAATAAGAATGGTGGTTTAGATGTTAAGTCCACCATAAGTGACAAATGCAACAGCCATTGGTAGTCTGGTTTTCACTAATTTGTTTGCTATTTTGTGCAGGTACAAAGGACACACTCATAGCATTGATAGGCCTCCAAGGTATGGTATTAGCACCTAGAGTGCTCAGTCTGTTGGAGGTCTATCAATACTATAAAGAGTGGTGGTCTTTGAAGACCCCATACACTATTACATCCCGTGCTTTCGGTCTATGGCTTGAGTCTCTCGGCATATGTAAATAGACCCGAGCCATGAAAGAATTTGGGTCATATCTAATTATGTAAATAAAGATCACGGTGTATAATAAGATGAAGTCCCAAAATGATGTAGGACTTAAAAGTGCGACGATGGTGGTAGGGAATAATACTTGGTGTGTATAGGGAGGCTATGGACTAGAATTGTACCATATGATAGTGATAATGAGTTTATGAAGTGTGTATAAAATAATTATTATTGAGATCCAGCAATTAATTGTGTGGATAATTGGTTAAATATTATTTTTTAGTGGAAGATTAATTGCTAGAATGACTAAGCATTATAAGTTATTAGGTGGCCTCTTAGGAGTTAAGTGCTTTATTAGGTGTATTCATGTTAGGGGGCCCACACTATTATGTGGAGTCCAAATTCATTATCTAACTAAAGTTAGTTATTCATTTTTTTAAAAAGAACTAGTGTTCAGCAGCAAGACATACATATTTGAGGAGTGATGTATTCTATTTTTGAGGAGTGGGAGGGAATTTATCTTTAAAGTGACACAAAGGTCTTGGATGGAGGCAGCAACGTGACTTTCACTTTTGTGTGTAGTAGCCCATGATTTAATTGTGTAAACAACAATGTCCCTCATCCATTTTTAAGGAGATAACTCATATTCCTTCTCAACAGAATGGGTACTAAGTTCTATGATTGAGGCAAACGTAAAAACAACATATATGTTATACACACATCAGTTTCCTCTAGATAATAGCAAATTGGAGATTTCTTCGTAGTGAAGTAAGGTGGAAGAAGACTAGTTTTGGCATATAATATTGAGGCATGGAGGAGATTGTTCATGGATACAAGTAAGAAGTTAGAATTAGAGGTATGTTAAGGCTATCCCTTCTTTTCTTTTGGCATGATCCATACGATACAAACAAAACGAGAAAATGCACAACTTTCATAAATGCCTCAATTCATAGAAGTTATAGGGGTGCCTATGTTCTTGATTCTCCATGTGCCTTATTATTATACCGACTATTCATGGGTCTTAGAAAAATACGTAGTTGATAATGTTTATCCGAAGGCATATTGATCTTATGACATTCCGAGAGATCTTATTAACTTACTTCATTATGCATTGCGTTCATGTATACATGTACATTGAACCATGACCAGATGGCATTATATACGCGTATATTATATGTATATGGGGTATGGGGAAAGGTTACAGTGTTATATACGTACCACCACCTGATCAGTTGGTATACGTTGATGATGAGGCCGAGATGATATGATGGGATGCCCGCAGAGGCTTGATGAAGTTATGTACGCATATACCTATGCATGATATGACATTTATACGCATATGCATGACATTAAAAATGTTTCATGATTCACAAAGCTTTTCAGACTCACAGGTTTAGTCCTTTACTTCATGTTTCTTTTATAACTTTTACATACTATTTTCGATGCCTTACATACTCGGTACATTATTCGTACTGTCGCCCCTATTGGTTGGGGCTTGCCTTTAAAGCCCGCAAGTGCAAGTAGACAGGCTGGCGGTCCCTCTTCTTAGGGTCCTTGCTCAGCGCGAGTTGGTGTGCTCCATTTGATTCGGAGCTACTTTTGGGTTTTGGTACGATATGTTTGTAAACATATATGGGTATGACGGGGCCCAGTCCTGTCCTTTATACAGTTGTACACTTTATTAAAGGTCTGTAGACAGTCGTGTATAATTGGATAGTATGTGGAATTGTCGGCTCCCCCTACCATATTCCGTACATATATGTACATATGTCTTTTGGGCACGTTTTCTCGCGTATGTTATTCACATGATTCAGTAGTTTACTTCCAGACGTTATGCATGACCTACACTTACTTCATATTTTATCTTAGATGCATGCTTAGGGGTGTTTGACAGGTAGGCTCGGGTACTCATCATGGCCCATCGGTTTGGGTCGTGACAAAAGTGGTAACAGAGCAGTTCTGTCCTAGGGTTGTCTACTGACCGTGTCTAGTACAGCCTTATTTATATGTGTGTTGTGCACCACATTTATAAACAGGAGTCTAAAGGACATATAGTATGTTATCCTCCCTTCTTATCTTAGATTGTGTGATATAAAGATTCATTTACCTAACGATGTGTTATGTTTTCAGCGATGCCTAAGAAGGCTGCAACTGTCTAAAAAGGCAAGCCATCTCAGACTTCATATACCCCGCCCTCTCCAGAGGAGCTCCGAGAGGCACCAGCTCCAGCGCCCGCCCCTATACACCCAGCTCCTAAGCCAGATGCACCGGGTCAGGAGATGAGAGATGGTATTCAGCTATTGACTCGATTAGTAGTCGCATAGACTCGATGCCAAGAGGTAGGTATTGGTCATACAGATAGTGCAATCAGTGCGAGGGTTCGTGATTTCATTAATTTGGACCCTCCGGTCTTCAATGGAGTAGATCCAAACAAGGACCCTCAGGTATTTATCGATATGATGCAGAGGACTTTGAGGGTAATGAAGACCACTGTGACTGAGTCAGTTGAGCTAGCTTCCTATAGACGTCGGGATGTTGCAGTTAATTGGTACAAGTCTTGGGTGTTATCCAGAGGTGAGGATGCCTCTCCAGCAGTATGGCAGGAGTTTTCAGAGGCTTTTCTTCGTCATTATTTTCCACCAGAGCTTAGACGGGCGAGAGTTGATAGGTTCTTGACCCTTCGGTAGGGTAATATGAGTGTTCGGGAGTACAACCTTCAGTTTGATTCTTTGGCTAGGTATGCTCCCACTATTGTAGCTAAGATGGAGGATCAGGTTCACCGATTCGTGATGGGGTTAGAGCCGCACTTGCTTAATGACTGTATGCCAGTCTCACTTCAGCCAGGTATGGATATTTCTCGTATTCAGGCATACGCTCAGGGTGTAGAGGAGTGGAAGCAGAAGCAGAGGGCCGATCGTGAGCATGATAGGGGCTATAGTAAGAGAGCGAGATCTTCAAGCCCTTCTGGTGAGTTTCAAGGTGGTCAGAGACAGCAGTACTCGAGCTATCCAGCCCAGCCGTTGGCTAGTGCACCCCTTTAGTTTACCAGTAGGAGATTTGATTGTTCCACATATTCAGGGCCTAGTCAGAATTTCAGGGCCTCTAGTTCTCAGTATAGGGTGAGTCAAGTCAGATGAGGCTGCCCTTGCCATGATGTGCTCAGTGTGGTAAGAAGTATGTCGGGCAGTGCCTTATGGGGTTGGGTGTTTGTTATACTTGTGGTTATCCAGGCCACGTTATGAGAGATATTTTGATGAGAAGTGGTGCAGGAATAATTCAGCCTGCGGGATCTGTAGCTGGTTCATCATCAGCAGTACGCCCCCTGGGCAAGGTTCACAAGCACCAATCGGTCGTGGTAGAGGCAGAAGTAGAGAATCTAGCTTGAGCGGTCCACAGAACCATATTTATGCATTAGCAGGTCGACATGATCAGGAGTCATCGCTCGATATTGTTACAGATATATTATCAGTCTCCTCATATGATGTATATGCATTGATTTATCCAGGTCTCACCTTATCGTATGTCACTCCGTTGGTTGCTAGTAAGTTTGGGATAGAACCTGAGTTGATTAAACTATTTGAGGTGTCCACACTTGTTGGGGATCCAGTGATAGCTAGATGGGTATATAGAGACTGTATAGTAGTAGTTCATAGACAAGGTGGGTTGCTCTGATGGTAAGCACCCTCCACTTCCAACCAAGAGGTTGTGAGTTCGAGTCACCCCAAGAGCAAGGTAGGGAGTTCTTGGAGGGAAGGATGCCGAGGGTCTATTGGAAACAGCCTCTCTACCCCAGGGTAGGGGTAAGGTCTGCGTACACACTACCCTCCCCAGACCCCACTAGTGGGATTATACTAGGTTGTTGTTATTGTATAGTAGTAGTTCATAATCGTTCTACAGTAGAAGACCTGATTGAGTTAAATATGGTATGATTTGATGTTATAATGGAAGGAAGATGATCAGAAAGGGCTATATTTATCACTTAGTTTGAATACAAGATATGAATGTAAAGTCACCAACCCTTCAGTCTATCCCTGTGGTTAATTAGTATCCTGATGTTTTTCCCGATGAGCTTCCAAACCATAGCGGGATATTGAGTTTGCTATTGACATATTACCAATACTCAGCCGATATCTATTCTTCATTACAGAATGGCACCTGCAGAGCTTAGAGAGTTGAAAGAACAACTGAGGGATTTGCTTGAAAAAGGCTTTATCAGACCTAGTAAATCACCGTTGGGAGCACCTGTGTTATTTGTGAGGAAGAAAGATGGTTCCTTGCGGATGTGTATTGATTACATGCAGTTGAATAAGGTGACAATCAAGAATAAGTACTCGCTCCCGAGGATTGATAATGTATTCGATCAGTTGCAGGGTGCCAAGTATTTCTCGAAGATAGACTGATGTCTGGGTACCATCTGGGAAGAGTTAAGGAGAAAGATATTCTGAAGACAACATACAACACCAGATACGGGCACTTTGAGTTTCGTGTTATGTCATTCAATTTGACTAATTCCCCAACAGTATTCATGGACTTGATGAACCGTGTGTCAGACACATTCTAGATTGTGATTGTATTTATAGATGATATATTGGTTTATTCTCATTTATAGGCTGAGCATGCAGATCATTTGCGTACGGTGCTCAGAGTTCTACAAAAAGTGAAGTTGTACGCAAAAATCTCTAAATGTGAATTCTGTAGTTTTCCTTGGGCATATTACTTCAGGTGAGGGTATCCGGGTTGATACAAAGAAGATTGAGGAAGTAAAGACTTGGCCTAGACCAACGACACCGGCGGAGGTTCGTAGCTTCCTAGGTTTGGCAGGTTATTACAGGAGATTTGTAGAGGGCTTTTCTTCTCTTTCAGCGCCATTGACAAAGTTAACTCAAAAGACAACTAAGTTTCAATGGACTGATGCTTGTTAGCGAAGTTTCCGAGCATTAAAGGACAAATTGACTTCAGCACCGGTTCTGACACTCGTTGAGGGAACCGATGGTTATGCTATCTATTATGACGCTTTGGGCATTGGATTGGGTTATGTATTGATACATCATGGTAAGGTTGTCTCTTATACTTCTAGATAACTAAGAAAGCACAAAAAGAATTACCCAACCCACAATTTAGAGTTAGCCGCGGTGATTCATGCACTAAAGATGTGGATGCACTACTTGTATGGTATTCATGTTGATATCTATATGGATCATAAGAGCCTTCAATATATCTTCAAGAAAAAGGAATTGAATTTACATCAAAGGAGATGTTTGGAGCTACTGAAATACTATGACGTTGATATTTTATACCATCCAGGGAAGGCGAATGTAGTAGCCGACTCCCTCAGCCGTAGATCTATGGGTAGCCTGTCATATGTACAGCCAGAGAAGAGTGGGATAGCCCATGAGATTCATCAGCTAGCTTGTCTTGGAGTTTGATTACTGGACTCAGGTGATACCAGAGTTACTATTCAGGACACGGTAACATCCTCTTTAGTAACTGAAGTGCAGGAACGCCAGTAGGAGGATCTTGTGTAAGATCATCACAGAGATACAGTCCCTCAGAAGTCGAAGACACCATTTGAGATTACAAGAGATGGGGTCCTCAGATATCGAGGACGATTATGTGTCCCTAATGTTATAGGGCTGCGCTGGCAGTTTATGGGAGAGACTCACTATTCTCGTTATTCTATTCATCCTGGAGCACCAAAAATGTATCATGA
>AWOL01S0008061.1:0-57793 GCA_000715115.1 Nicotiana otophora | reverse complement strand
AGACACCATTTGAGATTACAAGAGATGGGGTCCTCAGATATCGAGGACGATTATGTGTCCCTAATGTTATAGGGCTGCGCTGGCAGTTTATGGGAGAGACTCACTATTCTCGTTATTCTATTCATCCTGGAGCACCAAAAATGTATCATGATATCAGGGAAATATATTGATTGGATGAAATGAATAAGGATATAGTAGAGTTTGTTGCTCAGTGCCCTAACTGTCAGTAGGTTAAGATTGAGCATCAAAAACCTGGGGGATTATTGCAGGCTATAGAGATTCCGACTTGGAAGTGGGAAGTAATTAATATAGATTTCATCATAGGCTTACCTCGTACCCAACGTAAGTTCGATTTTATATGGGTGATTGTTGATAGACTTACTAAATCAGCCCATTTTTTGCATGTTAGGACTACGTATTCAGCAGAGGATTATGCAACGCTTTACATTAAGGAGATAGTACAACTTCATGGTGTCCCTATATCTATTATCTCGGATAGAGATGCTCAGTTTACAACTAATTTCTGGAGGTCCTTCCAAAAAGGATTGGGGACTCAGATAAGTCTTAGTACAATATTTCATCCCCAGACAGACGGCCAAGCTGAGCATACTATTCAGATACTTGAGGATATGTTACGAGCTTGTGTGATAGACTTCAGGGGTAGCTGGGATGATCATCTGCCGCTTATTGAGTTCGCATATAATAATAGGTATCATTCCAGCATTCAGATGGCTCCATACGAAGCTCTTTACGGATAGAAGTATAGGTTATCTATCGGATGGTTCGAGGATGAGGAAACTAAGTTAGTAGGACCAGAGTTGGTACAACAGGTAGTTTAGAAGATTAAGCTTATAGGGGAAAGGCTATTAGCATCTCAGAGTCGTCAGAAGTCCTGTGCAGATAATCGACGACGAGACTTGGAGTTTCAGGTAGATTACTGGGTCTTCCTAAAGGTATCATCAATGAAAGGCGTCATGAGATTCGGTAAGAAAGGAAAGCTTAGCCCTCGGTACATTGGACCTTATAAGATTATATGCAGAGTAAGCCAAGTAGCATATGAGTTAGACTTGCCTTCCAACTTGACATTTGTACATCCAGTCTTTCATGTGACAATGCTCGGTAAATGTATTGGAGATCCTTCTAGAGTCGTTCCAGTTAATGATGTTCAGGTCATAGAGCAACTGTCATATGAGAAAGATCCCATTGCTATACTAGATAGACATGTTCGGAGATTGAAAACTAAGGACGTAGCTTCGGTTAAAGTACTTTGGAGAAACAATAATGTGGAAGAGATAACTTGGGAAGCTGAAGAAGATGTATATTCGTATTGATGCCCCTATTTCTTGGGGCCTGCGTTTCATGCCCGCAGATGCAGATAGATAGGCTGACGGTCCCGCTTCTTAGGATCCTTGCTCAGCGAGAGTTGGTGTGCTCCATTTGATCCAGAGCTGCTTTTGGGTTTTGGTATGATATGTTTGTAGACATATATGGGTATGACGGGGCCCAGTCCCATCCTTTATACGGTTGTACACTCTATTAGAGGTCTGTAGACAGTCATGTATAGCTGGATAGTATGTGTCCTTATCAGCTCGCCCTACTGTATTCTATATATATATGTACATATGTCTTTCGAGCACGTTTTCTCGCGTATGTTATTCACATGATTCAGTAGTTTACTGTCAGATGTTATGCATGACCTACACTTATTTCATATTTTATCTTAGACGTATGCTTAGGGGTGTTCGACAGGTAGGCTCGGGCACTCGTCATGGCCCATCGGTTTGGGTCGTGACATATACAGCTACCAATCAATGCACACAATAGAAGATAACACACCAACAACCAGCACAGTACCCTAATATCAGTACACCATCAGCAATCCTTCCAATAGCCCTACTCCACATCAACAATACTACAAACTCATTAAGATATCCATCTCCACAGCCAACACCTCAAATACACCACAAACTCTCAGAATCCACAAGAACATGGGATTAGTGATGCGCTCCCACAATCCAAGGACAGAGAAAAAAAGACTCCCATATCTCATTCCCTTTTCCTCCCTGCACACACACAATCAACCTTATCTTATGAAATGCAGCTGGAATCTGCTTGTCACTGCTTGTCACCCATGCTATCTCTTGATATCAGAATATGGAGGTAACAAATTGGTAGTACCCCAACTACCAATTTCCCAATACATAAGCCATAGCATTGAGTTAAACCTGCCACAGCCCTTATCTCAAAACTATGGATCACCACAAATTTGCAGTTATAGTCACAATCTCCATCAGCACTCAGAATCCACAAGAACCTAAGAGCAATGCCATACTATTCCCCCTACAGGACTGAGGACATTATTGTCCAAAGCCTACAACAGTCCTCTTTTAATGAGTGCAGCACAACAGTAAACTATTCCTGGAAGAAGAGAAATCATTTTCCTTTACTAAAGTACATGCCATTCTCCAGGAGCACATACCCTAAGAAATAACCAATCCAACACACCAACTACAGCTCAAAGGCCACACCAACTCTCAGAACCCACAAGAACCGGAGAACAATGCCTTACTCTTTTACTCACAGGGTGAAGGATAGTGATGCTCACAGCCTGTAGTAATTTGTCTACAGAATCACTATCTCCTCCCTCGAAAAGAAGGGAAATGGTGTCCCTTTACTACTAACTTGTTTGTTGAATTTTGAAGGTACTAATAACAGGTCAAAGATCATTGATGCACTTCCAAGGTGTGGTATTAGCATCCCAGATGCCCAGTCTGTTAGAAGTACATCAATTCTCCTAGGCATGTCTCCATGATCATGCTAATTTGGCACATAGACCACACTCATACATTTATGATAGGATCCCTAAGAACATGCTTAAGAGTTCCAAGATATGTGACCATTATGCTAAATCATCAAGTAGTTCCCAGGGCACTATTACTGCATATTCTGGCTGCAGAAAACATCACACTTGCTCTCTATCATCAGCAACAAATCATGACCTCTCACGTCCATGTGGATATATTTTTTAAGCATTTTCTTGGACATCCAAGAGGTTACACAATAGGTAGCTCGTATCATTAATGCAGTGCTCCATCTCTTCTGTCAGGGTCATCAAACACAAACATTTCTTTGCTCTTTCTCCATTAATCTATATTATGCTTCTCTTCAGATTGACTTTCCTAAATGTTGAAGCTTTCATGAAGACAAATTCCTTGTGTTACAGAACTACTCTCCACTCATGATTATACATCTGTTTTTTGTCACTTTACTTGGGGGTAGTTAGTTCAAACTTTAGGTATATTTTCATCTGTAAATGGAAGGAGTCCTTCCATCCTTTTTGAATAGTTGACCTAGGTTTCTTCTATTATTGGGGTCCATTTGCTAACCCAATATGGAAAGGCATATGGCACCATTTTATAGGTCTAACTTCACACTGTGTACAAGATTCAATTGATTGTCACTTTTGGACAATCATTTAGATATCCACCATAGTCGTGGAGGTAAAGTTCATGTCCCCCTCCGTGATTGTATTAGTTGACTTCATATTTATAAAAACTAACCCTAGGCACTGTGCCTAGTGGATTTGACTAAAAACACACACACACACGCCCAAGTCCAAAATCATCATACGAATCTATTAGAACCATTAAATCTCGGTTCCGAGGTCATTTACTCAAAATGTTGACTCAAGTCAAACTTGACCATCTTAGGCCACTACTAAGGAACTAAGTGTTCTGATTTTAACCCGAACCAACCATCCTCACAAGTCATAAAACAGTAAAAGCACATACGGGGAGTTTTAATTAGGGGAATGGAGATCTAGAAAGCATAACAACCGGTCGGGTCGATACATTAATACTACTTAGAAAGAAAATAAAAAAATTTATGAATCTCATGTTTTACTATCCAATTCATTCAAAAAAGAAAAGGAAAAAATAAAGAAAGTTTATGCGGGACGGGTTGAAATTTTTGCGAGTTTATGTGGGTTTGACATGCAATCATCCATCCCTCATCGTTTGACATTCCAAAGAAGAATACTGATATCACTGATCAACGACGCCTGTTGTGGAACCACCTGCATCCATTAAAGATGCAGCGCCCCTGGCAAAAGGGACGTTAATACACATGGAATAGTACTAGTATGTAAGACTAAACACCCTCTCAATAGAACGAGTAATAATATAAGGAGAAACAATCATAGGATTAATGGAAGCCTCAAACAATACCGAAGCATCAAGTTAGGAGCAAGATAGGTTTTCAAGTAAATTTCAGTATTTAGGTTGGGAGATCTTCAGTACCGATATACCACCGTATTTTTAGCACGGAATTTGATAGGAAAAAATGACTCTACCTTCTCTGGTATTGGTGAGAGCAATTTGAGTGCCCCATAGATATCTTGTGATGATTTTACATTAATATTTTGGGTCTATTATTCAAAGGAACGGGGAGATCAATGAGGATATCACACATCGTATTGAGGCGGACAGGATGAAATGGTGTCATGACCTGAAATCCTAAGGATCGTGATGGCATCTAGTCTGTAAAACTAGGTAAGCCTGTCACACAATAACATTAGACAGAATATTACAACTTAACATTAAATAAAACTGAGATGGCCCAAAACATAGCCAATATGGTAATACAATAATCACAAATCCCAAAACTCGGTAATACAGAGACATAAGCTCTACAAGAAGTACATAATAAGTCTCAGAGTGTACATCACTATTTGGAATACATAAACAGTAATAAAGAACAATAGAAGATGACTCCGAGGCCTGCGAGCAGAATAGTAGGTATACCTTGAAGTCTCCACAATAACTCGAAATCAGTTCACTAACGACCAGCACGCTCAGAGGTACCTGGATCTGCACAAAAATATGCAGAAGCATAGTATGAGTATACAACAATCGGCACCCGGCATGTATCAAGACTAACCTCGGTGGAGTAGTGACGAGGTTCAAGTCGAGACACTCACTAGACAAATAACCTATGCAGGATATCAAAATAAAACTAAAAGTGGAAAGCATGACTAAATAAATAGCAACAAAGGAGAGGCATGTGATAACACGCCAATGAACGGAAAAATGTAAAACACAAATTGAAATCATTTAGGGAAAAAAATGACATGTTCAAATTATCAACCTGTCAACATAAGAATGACGTCAAGAATCACCCTGAAGCACCATGTAATATAATCACAAATCACTCTTATCACACCGAGTCAGCTTCATAATGAAATACTTCCCTTTACATAGCTACACGCACATAAGCCCCCATATCTCACCACGCGTGCATCACAAAAAAGTATTTTTCCTTACTAGCAACATGCGCATAAGCCCCCTTATCTTACCGTGTTTGCATCACAATGAAGTATTTCCCCTTACTTGCAACACGCGCGTAATCCCCTTTATATTGCCGCATGCGCATTAATACACACCATCCTTATGTCGTGGCATGCGTAACTCATTCAACACACAACCATTAACCTGCACCACACATGCATGTATGCCACAACATCGCCCAAACAACAATACCAAGCCCAACAATACATAGCCCACGGCTCAACAACAAAGTATACAAGAATCACAACAATAACACAAGAGTGAGGGTAGTGAATCAACAATGAAACGTGCTTCATATAACAAACAACTCCAAATCAAGGCATATTAATAGAACTTGTTCAAACAAAAGGATCTAAATTTGAGGTAGCAAAGATGGTTGAAGCTGCTAAAAGACTATGATATCACCATTCTATATCATCCCGGGAAGGCCAATATGGTGGTCGATGTCTTGAGTAGAAAGGCGGTGAGTATGGGTAGTCTTGCATTCATTCCCATTGGAGAGAGACGTGTTGCAGTTGATGTTCAGGCTTTGGCCAACCAGTTCGTGAGATTGAATATTTCGAATCCCATCCAGGTTCTAGCTTGTGTGGTATCTCGGTCTTCTTTATATGATCGCATCAGAGAGCGCCAGTATGATGATCCCCATTTGCTTGTCCTTAAGGACACGGTTTAGCACGGTGAGATATGACAATTGGGGATGATGAGGTATTGAGGATGCAGGGTCGGATTTGTGTGCCTAATGTGGATGGGCTACGTGAGTTGATTCTTAAGGAGGCCCACAGTTCACGGTATTCTATTCACCTGGGTGCCGCAAAGATGTATCAGGATTTGAGGCAGCACTACTGGTGGAGGATAATGAAGAAGGATGTAGTGGGGTTTGTAGCTCGGTGCCTTAACTGTTAGCAGGTGAAGTATGAGCATCAGAGACCGGGTGGATTGCTTCAGAGGTTAGAGATTCTAGAATGGAAATGGGAGCGGATCACTATGGATTTTGTAGTTGGGTTCCCACGGACTTCGAGGAAGTTTGATGCTATTTGGGTGATTATGGATCGGCTGACCAAGTTCGCACACTTCATTCCAATATGTACTACTTATTCTTCAGAATGGTTGGCTGAGATTCACATCTGAGAGATCATTCGCCTTCACGGTGTGCCAGTGTCCAACATTTTAGATCGAGGCACGCAGTTTACATCACAGTTCTGGAGATCAGTACAACGAGAGTTGGGCACCCAGGTTGAGTTGAGCACGACATTTCGCCCTCAAATGGATGAATAGTTCGAGCACACTATTCAGATATTAGAGGACATGATATGCACTTGTGTCATTGATTTTGGGGGTTATTGGGACAGTTTCTGCCACTAGCGGAGTTTTCCTACAACAATAGCTACCAGTCGAGCATTCAGATGGCTTCGTATGAGGTTTTGTATGGGAGACGGTGTAGATCTCTGGTGGGTTGGTTTGAATCGGGGGAGGCTAGATACTGGGTATTAACTCGTGTTATAGCTATTGTATGAATTATTAGGTTAGTTGGTTTGGGTCCGAAGAGATTTCAGAATGAAATGAGACACTTAGTCTCATAATGGAAAGCTTAAGTTAGAAAAGTTGATCGGATGTTGACTTATATGTAAACGACCTCGGATTTGAATTTTGATGGTTCTGTTGGCTCCGTTAGGTGATTTTGGACTTAGGGTCACATCCGGATTGTGATTTGGAGGTCCCTAGTAGAATTAGGCTTGAAATGGTGGAAGTTAGAATTTTGGAAAGTTTGACAGGGAGTGGACTTTTTGATATCTGGGTCGAATTCCGATTTTAGAAGTTGGAGTAGGTTCGTGGTGTCATTTCTGACTTGTGTGCAAAGTTTGAGGTCAATCAGACGTGATTTGATAGGTTTCAGCGGCATCTGTAGAACTTGGAAATTTGGAAGTTCATTAGGCTTAAATTGGGGTGCAATTCATATTTTTGATGTGGTTTGAGACTTGTGGGTATGTTTTGTTGAGGTCCCGGGGGGCTCGGATTGATTTCAGGTGTTTAACGGACTTGGAATTGGATTTGAGAAGTTGCTGAAGCTTGTGTGCTGCTGGTGTAATCCCACCTGCAGAGTGAGAACCGCAGATACGGGGCGAAGGCCGCAAAAACGAAGGAAGGAAGGGGAGTTGGACTCCGTAGATTTCAAGGGGATTCTTGAGGTAAGTTCCTTGTGTTCATTTTTCTTCAATAATTATGTTTCCCCACTAATTTTCTACATAGATGGTGTGTTTTTGAGGTGTAATTTGGGGGTTCGAGGCTAGGGATTTGGAGAGTTGATTTTGGGGATTTGAATGACCAATTAGTGTTGGATTGTGATGAATTAGGTATGACTAGACTCAAGAGTGAATAGGCTTTTGGGTTTTGTGATTTTTGTTGGATTTCGATACGTGGGCCCGGGGCCGGGTTTGAGCCGATTTCGGATTTTTGAGTTATAACTTCGTAATTCCATGTAGTAATTGATTCCTTTAGCCCGTATTGATTGTATTGTTCTGCTTGTGGCTAGATTCGGGTCATTTGGAGGCCGACTTGCGAGGCAAAGGCGTATTGGAGTAGGGATTTGCTCGGATTGAGGTAAGTAACACTTCTAAACTTGGTTCTAAGGGTTCAAAACCCCGAACTTATGTGTTATATGATTGGTATTAAGGTGATGCACATGCCAAGTGACGGGCGTGCGGGCATGCACCGCGAGAATTGTGACCTGGTCGATTCCATGGCACTGTCTTGCGGTTCTATCTTGTTGATATTCATGTTTTCATCATGTGATAAAGTAATTGAGCTGTCACTCATGCTAGATATCTTGTTTAGGCTATATGCCAGTACTGTTGGGACCTATAGTGGTCGTTACTTGCTGTTATCGTACTGATTGCATTGATATTTTGTACTCAGTCATATTCATTCATTTCATATCATACCTCAGTCTCTGTTGTTATTTATTGATACATCATATCATTGTTTTCGGGCTAGTATCATAACATTGTGTTCCCGTGAGAGAGAGACTGACGAGATTGATGACTGAGTGAGGTCGAGGGCCTGATTATGAGTAACATTTATGGGATCGGGCTGCATGCCAGAGTGGTATTACTGATTTATGCTAGCGCTTGGGCTGAAGGAGCCCCTCCGGAGTCTGCACAAACCCCCAGAGAGCACGGTTGATTATATTGTCCGAAGCATTATATACTGGGAGATGGATCTTCTCCATGGGTTGGATTGGCCCTACTCGGTACTGGGTGACTGATGGTCAGTGATGTGTATATTCCGGGATGGATCTTCCCTGGGCCATATGGGCCATATATAGTATTGCGTGATTGATCATTTGAGAGGGTGAGCACATGAGGCTGTCAGAATGGTGCGTCATATATAGCATGTGCATTGGCATTGTAGAATTAGAGGAGTTATATTCTTCATATCATTCAAATTTGATCCATTTTACTGTTTTGAGATATCTATCGAACTTGAAAGCATGTCTATGTTTTTGCATTGTTATTTTCTATATTGTACTGTTCCGGTTAAGTTCGTCACTACTTTGAGTGAACAGTTTGGATTTGTTACTTATTTAGTTGGTTGTACTCACGCTATACTCTGTACCTCGTGTGCAGATCCAGTGCTTCTGGTTACTACGGTTGATGAGTGAGGAGTCGAGATCTCGGAGATAATCGAGGTAGCTGCATCGCGTTCGCAGGCCTTGACTCTCCTTCATTATCTTTATTTGTATTTCAGTTCTTATTTCCTCAGACATTGTAGTAGGCCTTGACGCTCATGTACTCGGTGACACCCCAGATTTGGGAGAGATTTGTATGGCGTTGTGGTTTTATTCCTTATTTTAAAAGGTTTTTCTTAAATATTAACTAAACTTCTGTTATTCTATTTTCTCACAGATGGTGAGGATACGTACTATTGGGAAGGATGGACAGCCACTAGTACCACCGGCTAGGGCCGCGAGAGGCCGAGGTCAGGGGTGCAACTCGTACAACAGCTAGGGCAGCACCTACAGAGCCACCAGTCGCTCCAGCTCAAGAGCAGGTACCCGATACAATTGAGCCAGTGGGGCTAACTCAGGCACCAGCTGTGCCCATTATAATTCCACGCCTTCAGGAGGCTTTGGCACAGATATTGACAGTTTGCACTGGCCTTGCTTAGGTGGTTTTGGCTCAGGCCGCACCAACCACTTCTCAGGCCGGGGAAGGTACTCATACCCCTGTTATCCGCACTCCATAGCAGGTAGTGCTGGGACTTCAGATACCTGGGGCACTACCAGCCCAGCTGGTTGTAGCTGCTCAAGCCCCGGTAGTCCCCGTTATGGCCGATGTTGAGCAGAGGAGACTTGAGAGATTTGGGAGGCTACGACCTCCATCATTTAGCGGTGTTGAGTCAGAGGATGCTCAGGGCTTTCTGGATAGGTGCGAGCGGATGCTTTGGACATCAGGTATTTTGTAGACCACTGGGGTCTCGTTCACTACTTTTCAATTTTCTGGATGCCTTCAGATTGTGGGAAGCTTATGAGAGGCGCAGGCCAGTCGGTGCAGCACCACTTACATGGCAGGAGTTCTCCGTTCTCTTCTTGGAGAAGTTCGTGTCGCAGTCTCACAGAGAGGAGCAACACAGACAGCTTGAGTAGCTTCGTCAGGATGGCATGTCTGTGACGCAATACAAGATGAGGATTTTGGAGATGGATCGTCACGTAGTTTGGCTGGTTCCTACTTATAGGGAGAGGATTCAGAGGTTCATCGATGGCCTCACATATCAGTTGTGGTTTCTTATGACTAGGAAAGGGTATCTGGTGCTACTTTTGATGAGGTTGTCGACACTGCTAGGCAGATAGAGGTGGTCCGCAGTCAGGAGCAGGTTGAGAGGGAGGCCAAGAAGCCTCGTGGGTCAGGAGGTTTTAGTGGTGTTTCTTCTGAAGGTCAGTTCCACCACGGCAGGGGTCATCCTTATAGGTATGCTCAGATGGCTCATCTAGTTCACCGTATGAATCAGGGCCAGTCATCTCCCAGTGCCCTTCCAGCTCAGAGTTCGTCCCATGCACCTTCAGTTCAAGGCTCATCAGCATCGCATTCTTCTAGCGGGTCTTCTGGTGCTCGGGGCTCCCTCCAGCCCCCACCGCCATTCACAGGGAGGGGTTGTTTCGAGTGTGGAGATATGGGTCACATCAAGAGGTATTTTCCATGCATTACAAGAGGTCTAGCTCAGCAGAGGAGTCAGCCTATGACTTCAGCACCCGTTACTTCACCACCCGCCAAGCTTGGGGTGGAGCTTAGTCAGTTAGGAGTCGCCCTAGAGGGGGAGGCTGATAAGGCGGTGGTCAGGCCCGATTCTATGCTATTCTTGCTAGACCAGATGTTGTTGCTTAAGACGTAGTGATCACAGGTATTGTCTCAATTTTCCACAGGGAGGCCTATGTACTATTTGACCCTGGTTCCACTTATTCATATGCATCATCTTATTTTGCTCATAATTTGGAAATGCCCCGTGAGTCCTTAGTTTCATCTGTTAATGTCTCTATGCCGGTGGGCGATACTATTATTGTGGACCGTGTATATCTATCATGTGTAGTGACCATTGGGAGTCTGGAGACTAGAATTGATCTCTTGTTGCTCAGTATGGTTGATTTTGACGTGATCTTGGGGATGGATTGGTTGTCTCCATGTCATGTTGTTCTAGATTGTCACGCTAAGACTGTGACGTTGGCGATGTCGGGGTTGCCGAGGATTGAGTGGAGAGGTTCTCCAGACTATGTTCCCAGTAGAGTGATTTCATATTTGAAAGCCCAGCTGATGGTTGGTAAGGGTTGTTAATCTTATTTGACCTCTGTGAGGGATGTTAGTGCTGATGCTCCCACTATTGATTATGTTCCGGTGGTGCGGGAGTTTCCGGATGTGTTTCCTGCAGACTTGTTGGGCATGCCGCCTGACAGGGATATTGACTTCGGTATTGACTTGGTGTTGGGCACTCAGCCCATTTCTGTTCCACCATATCGCATGGCACCAACTGAGTTGAAGGAGCAGCATCAGGAACTCCTTGATAAGGGGTTTATTAGGCCTAGTGTGTCACCTTGGAGTGCACCGATGTTGTTTGTGAAGAAGGAGCATGGTACTATGAGAATGTGCATTGATTATAGGCAGTTGAACAAAGTTACAATCAAGAACAAGTATCCTTTGCCGCGTATTGATGATCTGTTTGACCAACTTCAGAGAGCGAGGGTGATCTCCAAGATTGATTTGAGGTCTGAGTATCACCAATTGAAGTTTCGAGACTCGAATATTCTAAAGACAGCCTTGAGGACCCGTTATGGTCATTATGAGTTCCTTGTGATGTCTTTTGGGCTGATCAACGCCCCAGCAACGTTCATCCATCTAATGAACGGTATGTTTCAGCCTTATCTCTAATCGTTTGTTATAGTGTTCATTAATGATATCTTGGTGTACTCTCGTAGCTAGGAGGAGTATGCCCATCATTTGAGGATTGTGTTGTAGCAGTTGAGGGAGGAGAAGCTTTATGCCAAGTTCTCCAAGTGTGAATTTTGGCTCCGCTTAGTGGCATTCTTGGGACACGTAGTGTCCAGTGAGGGTATTCAGGTGGATCCAAAGAAGATAGAGGCAGTTTAGAGTTGGCCCAGGCCGTCCTCAGCTATGGGGATACGGAGCTTTCTCGGCTTGGCCAGTTATTACCATCACTTTGTGGAGGGTTTCTCGTCTATTGCATCGCCCTTGACCAAATTGACCCAAAAGAGTGCTCCTTTCAGGTGGTCGGATGAGTGTGAGGAGACCTTTCAGAAGCTCAAGACTGCCTTGACCACAGCTCCAGTCCTAGTTTTGCCATCACCTTCAGGCTCTTATACAGTGTATTGTGATGCTTCTCAGATCAGCATTGGGTATGTGTTGATGCAGAAGGGTAGAGTGATCGCTTATGCTTCACGTCAGTTGACGCCTCACGAGAGGAACTACCTTTTTCATGATTTGGAGTTAGCTGCCATCGTTCATGCATTGAAGATTTGGAGGCATTATCTCTACGGTGTGTCTTGTGAGGTGTTTACGGATCATTGGAGTCTCCGGCACTTCTTAAAAAAAGGGTCTAAATTTGAGGCAGCGGAGATGGTTGGAGCTACTAAAGACTATGATATCACCATTCTGTATCATCCCAGGAAGGCCAATGTGGTGGCTGATGCCTTGAGTAGAAAGGCAGTGAGTATGGGTAGTCTTGCATTCATTCCCGTTGGAGAGAGACCTGTTGTAGTTGATGTTTAGGCTTTGGCCAACCAGTGCATGAGATTGGATATTTCGGAGCCCAGTCGGGTTCTAACTTGTGTGGTTTCTCGGTCTTCCTTATATGATCGCATCAGAGAGCGCCAATATGACGATCCCCATTTGCTTATCCTTAAGGACACAGTTTAGCACGGTGATGCTAGAATGTGACTATTGGGGATGATGGGCTATTAAGGATGCAGGGTCGGATTTGTGTGCCCAATATGGATGGGATACATGAGTTGATTCTTGAGGAAGCCCACAGTTCGCGACATTCTATTCACCCGGGGGCTGCGAAGATGTATCAGGACTTGAGGCAGTACTACTGGTGGAGAATGAAGAAGGATGTAGTGGGGTTTGTAGCTCGGTGCTTTAACTATCAGCAGGTGAAGTATGAGCATCGGAGACCGGGTGGATTGCTTCATAGGTTAGAGATTCCAGAGTGGAAATGGGAGCGGATCACCATGGATTTCGTAGTTGGGCTCCCATAGACTTCGAGGAAGTTCAATGCTATCTGGGTGATTATGGATCGCCTAACCAAGTCCGCGCAGTTCATTCCAGTAGGTACTACTTATTCTTTAGAGCGGTTGGTTGAGATTTACATCCGAGAGATCGTCCGCCTTCACGGTGTGCCAGTGTCCATCATTTTAGATCGAGGCACGTACTTTACAGCATAGTTCTGGAGTTGTACAACGAGAGTTTGGCACCCAGATTGAGTTGAGCACATCATTTCACCCTCAGACGGACGGACAGTCCGAGCGCACTATTCAGATATTGGAGGACATGCTACACACTTGTGTCATTGATTTTGGGGGCTCTTGGGATTAGTTTCTACCACTCGCAGAGTTTGCTTACAATAAGAGATACCAGTCGAGCATTCATATGGCTCCGTATGAGGCTTTTTATGGGAGACGGTGTAGATCTCTAGTGGGTTGGTTCGAGTCGGGGGAGGCTAGACTACTAGATACTGACTTGGTTCAGGATGCATCAGAAAAGGTTAAATTGATTCAGGAACGGCTTCGCACGGCGCAGTCTATTCTGAAGAGTTATGCCGACAGGAAGGTCCGTGATGTTGCTTACATGGTTGGGGAGAAGGTTCTACTGAAGGTTTCACCCATGAAGGGTGTTATGAGATTCGGGAAGAAGGGCAAGTTGGGCCCTCGATTTATTGGGCCTTTTGAGATACTTCAGAGGATTGGAGATGGGGCTTATAAGCTTGCCTTGCCACATAGCTTGTCGAGTGTGCATCCAGTATTTCATGTTGCTATGCTTTGGAAGTGTGTTGGCGATTCGTCTCATGTTTTGGATTTTTGCACAGTTCAGTTGGATGTTGATTTCACTTATGATGTGGAGCCGGTGGCCATTTTGGATCGGCAGGTTCGGAAGTTGAGTTCAAAGGATATAGATTCAGGGAAGGTGCAGTGGAGAGGTCATCCTGTTGAGGAGGCTACTTGGGAGACCGAGTGCGAGATGCGGAGCAGATATCCACGCCTATTTGAGACCCGTTTGAGGACAAACATTTGTTTAAGAGGGGGAGAATGTAATGACCAGGCTGGTCGTTTTGAGAGTTGTAGCCCCATTCCCCCATTTACTGTTCCATTTGTGCTTTATAGCTATTATATGACTTATCGGGTTAGTTGGTTCGGGTCCGGAGAGATTTCAAAATGAAATGAGACACTAAGTCTCATAATGGAAAGTTTAAGTTAGAAACGTTGATCGGATGTTGACTTATGTGTAAAAGACTTCGGATTTGAATAATGATGATTTCGTTAGCTTCGTTAGGTGATTTTGGACTTAGGGGCGCGTCCGGATTGTGATTTGGAGGTCCGTAGTAGAATTAGGCTTGAAAAGGCAAAAGTTGGAATTTTGGAAAGTTTGACCGAGAGTGGACTTTTTGATATCGGTGTAGGATTCCGATTCCGGAGGTTGGAGTAGGTTTGTGGTGTCATTTGTGACTTGTGTGCAACGTTTGAGGTCAATCGGACGTGATTTGATAGGTTTCATTGTCGTTTGTAGAACTTGGAAATTTCAAAGTTCATTAGGCTTAAATTGGGGTGCGATTTGTGTTTTTGATGTTATTCGAGGTGATTTGAGGGTTCGACTAAGTTTGTATGGTGTTTTAAGACTTGTGGGTATATTTGGTTGAGATCTCGGGGGCCTCGGGTTGATTTTGGGTGGTTAACGGACTTGGAATTTGATTTGAGAAGTTATTGAAGCCTGTGTGCTGCTGGTGTAATCACACCTGCGGAGCGGGCGAAGGCCACATAAGCAAAGGAAGGAAGGGGAGCTGGACTCCGTTGAAGCAGAGCATATCACGCAGGGGCGTGTCCGCAGGAGTGGATGTGGGAGTCGCAGATGCAGAGGTCACCGCAGAAGTGGGTATTTTGTCGCTCTTGCAAGGCTGCAGAAGCGGCTTAGGTGCCGCAGGTCCGAAAGGCCTGGACAGAAACTATATACGCGAGGGTTCCAAGATTTCCACCATTTCAAACATTTTGAGCTCGGATTTGCAGAGTTTATTTTGGGGATTTGAATTACCAATTCGTGTCTGATTTTGATAAATTTGGTATGACTAGACTCGTGAGTGAATGGGCTTTCGGGTTTTGTGACCTTTGTTGGATTTCGAGATGTGGGCTCGGGGACCGAGATTGAGCCGATTTCGGATTTTTAAGTTATGACTTCGTAATTTCTTGTAGAATTGATTCCTTTGGCCCGTATGGATTGTATTGTACTGATTGTGGCTAGATTCGGGTCATTTGGAGGCCGACATGCGAGGCAAAGGCATATTGGAGTATGGATTTGCTCAGATTGAGGTGATTAACACTTCTAAACTTGGTTCTGAGGGTTCGAAACCCGGAACTTATGTGTTTTGTGATTGGTATTAAGGTGACACACATGCCAAGTGACGGGTGTGCGGGCATGCACCGCGAGAATTGAGACTTGGTCTATTCCATGGCACTTGTCATTGGTTCTATCTTGTTGATATCCGTGTTTTCAACATGTGATAAAGTAATTGAGTTGTCATTTATGCTAGATATCTTGTTTTGGCTTTATGCTAGTACTGTTGGGAGCCATAGTGGTCGTTTCTTGCTGTTGTCTTACTGATTTCATTGATATTGCGTACTCAGTCATATTCATTCATTTCATATCATATCTCATTCTCTGTAGTTATTTATTGGTACATCGTATCATTATTTTCGGGCTAGTATCATAACATTGTAAGCCCGAGAGAGAGAGAGACTGGAGAGATTGATGACTGAGTGAGGTCGAGGGCCTGATTATGAGTGACATTTATGGGATTGGGTTGCACGCCGTAGTGGTATTACTGATTTATGATAGCGCTTGGGCTGAAGGAGCCCCTCCAGATTCTGCACACACCCCCAGTGAGCGCGGTTGATTATATTGAGGGATGGATCTTCCCTGGACATGGATCTTGTCCGAAGCATTATATACCTGGAGATGGATCTTCTCCACGGATTGGATTGGCCCTACTCGGTACTGGGTGACTGATGGTTAGTGATGCATATATTTCGGGATGGATCTTCCCTGGGCCGTATGTGCCATTTACAGTACCGAGTGATTGAGCATTTAAGAGGGTGAGCACATGAGGCTGTCAGCATGATGCGTCACATACAGCATGTGCATTGGCATTGTAGAAGTAGAGGAGTTATATTCTTCATATCATTCAGATTTGATCCATTTTACTGTTTTGAGATATCTATCGAACTTGAAAGCATGTCTGCGTTTATTCACTGTTATTTTCTATATTGAACTGTGCCGGTTGAGTCCGTCACTATTTTCAGTCCACAGTTTGGATTTGTTACTTATTGAGTTTGTTGTATTCACGCTACACCCTGTACCTCGTGTGCAGATATAGGTGCTTCTAGTTACGGCGGCTGTTGAGTGAGGAGTCGATATCTCGAAGACTATGGAGGTAGCTGCATGGCGTTCGCAGGCCTTGACTCTCCTTCATTATATTTATTTGTATTTTAGTTCTTATTTCCTCAGACATTGTAGTAGGCTGTATCCTGGTATAGATGCCCATGTACTCGGTGACACCTCGATTTTGGGAGAGATTTGGTATGGCGTTCTGGTTTTATTTCGTTTTTTTAAAGTTTTTTCTTAAATATTAACTACTTCCATTTAATTTTCAAACCTTTTATTTGGTTGAATTGGTTGAGTTGTTGGCTTGCCTAGTTCCATGATAGGCGCCATCACGACAGTCGGTTTTTGGGTCGTGACAACAAATGCAGAAAAGGCATTGAAAAAAGTGACGCCTGAGCAGCCTTGATAATGTTGCAAAAGCGAGAAATTCTTCGCAAATGCGAAGACAAACTCTCCGCAAAAGTGACCTCTTGTTCACAATTGCAGTCACCCCTGCCCAGATGCCCATCGCAAATGCGATCATAAAGTTTGCAAAAGCGAACATTCCAGCCCACCTCGCAAATACGATACCCTCCTCGCAAACGCAAATAGGATCTTGCATTTGCGAGACCTGCAACATCAACAAAGCACTAGCAATTTGAAACTCGCTCAAAACACTCCTAAAAACATCTGAAACTCACCCGAGCCCTTGGGGCTCCACACTAAAAAGCCACACAAGTCTAAAAACATCATACAAACTTTTGCAAGATGAAAACACCAAGATAACATCTGAAACCACGAATCGAACACCAAAACGCATGAAATCCACAATGAAACTCAAGAATCGCTAAAATCACAACCAAGCATCCGATTCCTACCAAACCAACTCGGAATGACACCAAACTTTGCGTACAAGTTCAAAATGAAAGAACGAACCTAATCCAATTCCCGAAACTAAAAAACCCAATAGCCATAAAGCTAATCATGGTCAAACTTAGGAAATTTCTAAACCTTCAAATTGCCAACTTTTGGCAAAAAGATCCAATTCAACCTAGGAACCTCTGAATCCAATTTCGAGCATACGTCTAAGTCCAAAATCACCATATAAACCTATTAGAACCATCAATGCATCGTTCTTGGGTCATTTACACAAAAATCAACCCTCGGTCAATATTTCCAACCTAAGCTTCAAAACAGAGAACCAATTGTTCCAAATCAACCCAAAACCGCCTTGAAACAAAACCAACCATTCCTGCAAGTCATGAAATCAAATATTCACCTACATGAAGCTTCAAAAGAGAAAACGTGGCTCAAATACACAAAACAACCGGTCGGGTCGGTATATTCTCCCCCTCTTAAACAAACATTCATCCTCAAATGAGTATAAAGACATACCTAAAGTGCCAAAAAGATGAGGATAACGAATCCGCCTATCATGCTCGGTCTCCCAAGTGGCCTCTTCGACTGGTTGACGTCTCCACTGAACCTTCAATGATGCAATGTTCTTCGACCTCAACTTCCGGACCTACTTGTCCAAAATAGCCACCGGCTCCTCAACATAGGTCAAATTCTTTTCCAATTGCACCGAGCTAAAATCTAACACATGTGACGGATCACAATAGTACTTCCGGAGTATAGATACATGGAAGACCGGGTGAACTCCAGATAAGCTGGGTCGAAATGCAAGTCTTTAGGCCACCTCACCTACTCTCTCAAGAATCTCAAAAGGACCAATATACTGAGGGATCAACTTGCCCTTCTTTCCGAACCTCATCACACCCTTCATGGGTGAAACTCTGAGTAGAATGACGAGCGCAAAATACACACTTAAATTCTGCTCGCTAATCAAATATAGTATAGTATAATATCAAATCCACAGGGATTGGATTTAAACAGTATTCTCGTAGTTTCTAGTGATAACGACAAGGTCGGGAATCCAAACTAGAGTAAGAATTTGAAAAGTAAATGCGGAAGCAATAACAATAAGAAATTGAACAACTAGCACTTAAGGGAAGAAAATAAAGGATATGGGAAAATTCAAGGAAAGAATTCCAAAAACTTCCAAGAACGCAAGTTCTATAGCCTTGACAAGATCAAAGCAACAACGTCTTGATTTATTGAAGAAATCAAACGCCTTTACTTAAAAGCAAATCAAAACAATAGATTCGGATCTTGACCGCTTTACGAGTAACTTGAGACAACAATTAATAACTAGTATTAATCGCCTTCTAAGAATACCACAAAGAAATCAAAGATATCACAATAGAGAAGTAATCTTACTACCTTGAACTATGAACTAGTAAAGGTTGAAAGATAAATCTCAAAGCACAAGTAACAAAGGTTCAAAAGAACTCTCAAGTATGATATACTTAATCAATAATGAAGTGTCTCAATGAATGAGAAGAACTCCTTATTTATAGGAGTACTAAGGCACAAAAAGTCCTTAAAATTAGGTAGGGTGGTTGCTAAGGCATAAAAAGTCATTACAATTAGGTAGGGTGATTGCTAAGGAGTAAGAAAAGTCATTACAATTAGGTGGGGGGCGGCCAAATCCCTTTGGGGCAGATTTGGACCTTAAAACTACTAGTTTGGGCCATTGATTTGGACTCCAATTGGGCTCCCTTTGAAACACCCCCTTTTGGACCTCTTTTAAGCTCATTTTGAGCCCCTTTGGTGGACTTCAAGGGCTGATTTGGTGGCCCAATCTTCCTCCTCTTGGACTTCAATTTGGATCACCAAATAATTGTAAAACTTGGATAATTCATCTACTTTGGGCTTGAGCTCTTCCTCTATAATTAAAAGCTTCTTTATTTGCCATTGAAGTCCAGCAACCTTAGAGTGCAACTCTTTAGCTTGAGATCTTGTAAATGGCCTTGGAGCTTCCAAAACTCTATCCTTGTCCTTGATGCTATCATTCCCCTCTTCTTGAAAAGAATTCGTCCCCGAATTCGATCCTACATCAAACAAAGACAAGTCAGCAACATTGAATGTAGCACTTACTTGGAACTCACCAGGTAGGTCCAGCTTGTAAGCATTGTCTCCAATCCTTTCAAGGACTTGAAATGGGCCATCTCCTCTAGGGTGCAACTTTGACTTCCTTTTGGAGGGAAATCTCTCCTTTCTAAAGTGAACCCAAACTAAATCTCCAGGTTTAAAAATTACTTGTTTTCGACCCTTATTCTTTCTCAAGGCAGTTTGCTCATTTTTCTTCTCAATTGCAAGCCTTGTTTGTTCATGAATTTTTTTCATCATCTCAGCCTTTGTCCTACCATCAAGATTAACAATATCATTAGTAGGTAATGGTAATAAATCAAGAGGAGTGAAGGGATTAAAACCATAAACAACCTCAAAAGGAGACATACCTGTAGAAGAATGGATTGTTCTATTGTAAGCAAATTCAATCATAGGTAAGTGAGCCTCCCAAGAAGTTAATTTACCTTTCAAAACAGCCCTCAACATGTTTCCTAAGGTTCTATTAACTACTTCAGTTTGTCCATCAGTTTGTGGGTGACAAGAAGTAGAAAATAATAATTTAGTGCCTAACTTCCCCCAAAATACACGCCAAAAGTGGCTCAAAAACTTAGCATCCCTATCACTAACAATAGTTCTAGGTATACCATGCAATTTGACAACTTCCTTTACAAAAAGATCAGCAACATGTGAAGCATCATTAGTCTTTAAACAAGGAATAAAACGAGCCATTTTGGAGAACCTATCTACCACAACATATATACTATCCTTACCATACCTTGTTCTAGGCAAACCTAACACAAAATCCATAGAAATATCAATCCAAGGTGAAGTAGGAACAGGTAGTGGCGTGTAAAGACCATGTGGTAACACTTTAGATTTAGCTTGTTTACATTCCAAACACTGTGCACACATTCTTTCAACATCTTTTCTCATTCCAGGCCAAAAGAAATTTTCAGCAAGTATGTCTAGCGTCTTTGGGACTCCAAAGTGACCCATAAGCCCTCCACAATGTGCTTCCCTAACAAATACTTCACGTAAAGAGCAATTAGGGATACACAACTTATTTTCCTTAAAGAGAAACCCATCTTGGAGGTTAAACCTCTCAAAAGGACCCAACTTACAATCTGCAAAAATCTTGCCAAAATCAACATCATTAGCATAAAGTCCCTTGATTTGATCAAAACCCATCAATTTAGAAGTCAGGGTAGAAACTAAGACATACCTTCTTGAAAGTGCATCTGCAACAACATTCTCTTTCCCTTGTTTGTAAGAAATTACATAAGGAAAAGTTTCAATGAATTCAACCCACTTAGCATGCCTTCTACTAAGCTTACCTTGACTCTTCAAGTATTTCAAGGATTCATGGTCAGTTTTAATGACAAACTCTGTTGGCCACAAGTAATGTTGCCATGTGGCTAAAGCCCTTACCAAAGCATATAGCTCTTTGTCATAACACACTTAGTGTTTGATAAAATGCTCGAGTGTGCTAGAACCATGATCATCTTCCTAATTTTGGTTCAATTTGATATATTTCTAAAATAGATTGAAGTTGCTAAGAATTCTGGAACATTTAGAGTGTAAGGAAGCTCAAGTGAGGTATGTTGGCTAAACTCTTCTCTTAGAATTGAATCCCAAATGCTTTACTCATGTAATGTTACCAATTGAGGATATGTTAAAATAAGGGATGTGCATTAATAATGTTTCGACTTAAAGTCAAGTACAAATAAAGGCTATTATGCCAAGTTTTGTGAAATATCTCTATGTACCTTAGACTCTAAATTGCTCCTATGTGTAATACACGCCTTGATTGGAATTGTATTTGGTGTTGATGATGATAATGATATTTGAAATTGATAAGGTGAGCATGAAATACTTAATATGGACAACGTGCCAAGAATGATCTTATAATTAGGGCCATTAGTGCCAATGAAATGAAAAGATGTGAAAGTAATATGAAATGCGATGATTGAAATAAAAAGGTTGATGTCTCAAATAAGACAACCTAGCCGGTCGGGTCGTGATCGGACACCATGCCGCACACATGGTGGTGATAGTGCTGGAAATTGTAATTGAAATTGTGATTGTGGTCGATGTCCCTAATAGATAGCCTATCCGATAGGGTCGTGATCAGACTCCGTGTTAAAGTCGGTGGTATTGATATTGAGAAAAATTGTGGTTGATGTCTCTAATGAGATAGCCTAGCCGATCGGGTCATGATCGGACTCCGTGCTAAGAGTACGGTGGTACTGGTTTTGTGAATAATGGTATTGTGAATAATGGTATAGTGGACAATGGTATATCGATACTAAAAATCTCCCAATGTGAGATATGAAAATTAATTTGAACACTGTCTTGATCCTAAATTGAGGTTTGATGTTGATTAAGGCTTTCATTGATATTATGATAATCTTGTTTGTATTATTTGGCATTCTATTGAGAGGATGTTTAGTTATACATACTAGTGCTATTCGACGGTACTAACGTCTCTTTTGCCGGGGGCGCTGCATCTTTAAATGGATGCAGGTGGTTCCATAGAAGGAGATATTGATCAGTAATAGCAGTACACCTTCTTCCCATCTGACTTGGCGAGCCCCACTTCCTCCTGGGGTCATGTATCTTTTGTACTTTGTTTATTGGGTTTAAGGTATAGCCGGGGCCTTGTTGCCGGCATTATCATTGTACTCTTCTTTATCTATAGAAGCTCCATAAACATAGCGTGGGTTGTGTATTGGTGCTGGGGAAGACAAAATATGTTATGTTGTGATTGTATTACTTGCCCATCTAAGACTTTAAAAATGATGAAGCTATTGGAAATGAATTGGTGTTGTAGACGTGAACACCATTTTGTCTAATTAATGAAAATATGTATTATCTCCATTCGTGGACGAGTTTGGGTAGATTGAAATCTAACATGCTTGCTCGGTCGGGTTCACTCGGTTGAGCGTCAGTCGCGCTCCTCAGTTTTGGCACGTGACACCCCCCCCCGGGGCCCATGTCTCGAAATCTGACAAAAGTCACAAAATCCGAAAGCCCATTCACTCACGAGTCTTGTCATACCAAATTTACCAAAATCCGACCTCAATTGCCACTTCAAATCCCAAAGTTCACTCTCCAATTCCCAAGACCTAAATCCCCAAATTTCCAATTCCAGTCCCTAATTAAATGATGAACAAAGCCATAGATTCACGGAAATTAGACAAATACTGGTTAGAATCACTTACCCCAACGTCCTCCTTGAACACCTTTGAAAAGTCGCCTCTCTCCTGAGCTCCCCAAGTCCAAAATTGAAAATGGAAGACAAAACCTCGAGCTAGGGTTTTCTGCCTAGTTAAAACCGCACCTGCGGTCCTATTTCTGCATCTGTGGAACCGCATCTGCGAACCGGCCTCCG
Source organism: Nicotiana otophora (assembly GCA_000715115.1). Classification (NCBI taxonomy): domain Eukaryota; kingdom Viridiplantae; phylum Streptophyta; class Magnoliopsida; order Solanales; family Solanaceae; genus Nicotiana; species Nicotiana otophora. The sequence continues at coordinate 34,955 of AWOL01S0008061.1, read as the reverse complement.
CTTCTGCGGAAATTCATTAAAAGCCTGACTCCACTCTTGCGATCGCTTGACCGCATGTGCGGTCATCGCAGATGCGGGACCCAAACTACACCTGCGATCTATCTGCGCGTCCCAAACTGTTTCTGCGACCACTGCAGATGCGTGATTTCCATCGCACCTGCGATCTGAGCCCAGGTCTCCCTTAGCCGCACCTTCGACTCTCTCTTCACTCCTGCGGCCTCGCAGTTGTGATTCCCACTCTGCAGGTGCAGAAAACACCAGTAGCAGCAGCTTCAGCTGCACTTCTCCAACTCCAAACCTACCGTTAACCACTCGGAATCACCCTGAGGCCCTCGGGACCACAACCAAACATACCAACCTACGTATGGACAATTCCTCAATATCTTGTTCATTCGCAACAAAATATTTTCTTTGTGCGTCGGTAAAAAGAACTGAGGAAGGTAATCAAAAAAGAAAGAAAATGAGTTCTTCTTTCTTTTATCACTTAGGAGCCGTGTGAGATGAAAGTCTCATGCACGGTTTTGAATGAGAGAAATAACTAATTAGGCTAATTTAGGGGATAGAGAATACGACATAGGGAATATAGATTCTTTCGCATCTCGATCAATTTTTGAAAAAAAAATGATTCATCGAAGAAAAAAACCTATAACCTCATACAAACTTAGTCGAACCTTTGGATCACTCAAATCAACATTAAAACACCAAATTACGCTTGAATTCAGGCCTAAGAACTGCTAAACTTCCAAATTCTGCAAACGACGCTGAAACCTATCAAACCACGTTCGAATGACCTCAAATTTTACACGCGCGTCACAAATGACACCACGAACCTACTCCAACTTTCGGAAATCCATTCCGACCCCGATATCAAATTTTCCACTACCGACCAAAATCGCCAAATTTTTAATTTGTTTTGCCAATTCAAGCCTAATTCCACTACGGGCCTCCAAATCACATTCCGAATGCGCTCCTACGTCCAAAGTCACCTAACGGAGCTAACGGAACCATCAAAATTTAAATCCGAGGTCGTTTACACATAGGTCAATACCTGGTTGACTTTTCCAACTTAAGCTCCTAATAAAGAGACTAAGTGTCTCAATTCACTCTAAAACCACTCCGGACCCGAACCAACTAACTCGACATATCATAATATAGCTGAAGAACACAAAAAGAAGCAAAAATGGGGGAAACAGGGCTATTACTCTCGAAACGACCAACCAGGTCGTTACAACTGGATTTTCCTACGCAATGGTGTGTTGGCTACCCTGCGTAGGCTACGCTACTATGCAAGACTAGCATAGCTGTTCTGCCACCCTTTAGTAAAAAGGTCATACCTTCTTGTAGTAATCTCCAAAGGACAAATGGTTTGAAGAATTAGAATCTAGACACATAGACCTTTCGTTTGATATGTTATTCACCATATAACACTTCATACCTTGAGAGTTATTCTCGTTTGAAGTTAGGTCTTGTGCGAACACACTTGAAACTTTATCCCATCATATAATTTTCAACTTGACTTAGCCTTAGGGCTCTTCTTAGACCATAAACCATTCTTAATGCACCTCATACATATATTATCATGATCAATTGATATCATTCAATTATCAGTCTTGTTCATACCCAAATTAATATAATTAGTACCTGCCAATCTTCTTAATGGTCTTAAAACACTTTGAAATTTTTCGGGGTGTTACATCCTACCCCACTTAAGAACATTCGACCTCGAATGTTTTACAAGTCATTATTAGGTACAGTATTATCCTCCTTTCACCTTAACCATCATCTTTAATCGTTCTTGACTTCATATAGATCTTAGATATTCTTCCAACATTTCAACTTCCTTAAGGCCCCAAAATTTGGCTAAATCTCAAATTTTTCAGAAATTTCGGCAGAGTGTCCTCTGCAATTTGGCCTAACCACCTGCCAGAGAATCACCACAACCAATCCTAACAACATATACATTAACCAATGATGCAACATAACATTAAAACAATGCCAATTGTGGCCTCACGAGCAGTATACTACCAAAAAGGAACACCTTTAACATCAGCTATACAGTTGATACATAATTCATAGAAGTTAACTCTTACCATTTTCGTAGAACACAACTTTATAAATACATGACTGTTCAAACAAATGAGGGTACTTCTTCTTCATTTCTTCCTCGGCCTCCCAAGTGGCCTCTTTAACCTGCTGATTTTGCCATAACACTTTCACGGACGCAGTTTCTATATTTCTCAACTTTCGGACTTGCCGATCAATAATATAAACTGAAATCTCTTCATAAGTCAATTCCTCATTAACCTTAATAGTCTCAACCAGAACAATGAATGTTGGGTCTCCAACTACTTTCTTCAACATAGACACATGAAATACCGAATACATGGAGGACAATAATTGGGAAACATCATACTCATAGTTTGGCCTATTTACTTCAAGATTTCGTAAGGCCTAATGTGACTACACATACTTTAACTTCCTTAACATTTCACCCAATGTATTCATAGAGAAAATTTTGAGAATAACCCATTCACTTTCTTCAACTCTCGATAGATTTGCTACCAACAGGAACAACAAGGTTCGAGATTTTGCTGGAATTATTCAATAATCCACATATGCCTTGTTCGGCAATAGTAAGCCTCAAGGAGGAAAAGGCAAGTACGTGATACCAGTCGTCTCTTGGAATGTAGGGAGAATCAGTTAAACTCGAAATGGGAATATTCTAGCACCCTAAATGTGATATGGGTTTCAAGATACACGAAGTTGCATTACGCTCTTAACCGTATTTGACACAAGGAATCTATGCTACAAACCCATGAGGATGAAAAAAAGAAAGAAATTGAACACTTGTGAGATTATTATCATTCTGACAGCTTAATCCTTCACAATACTTGATCCTATATGAGAGGACTAGAGATACAATAAACTTGTCTTTCAAATCAATATGCTCATCATATGTACCAGAATCTGAAATATCTAATATCAACCTTTAACGAGTGAAATCACATAGCTAGGACATCCAAATATTAGGGTGAAATCATGTATTGGTCAGAGAGAATGAACACTTTGCTATCAGCTAGACATGTTTTTGCCATAATAACTCTCAAGCTGCCATATCGGGCCACTTTACGGGCAACTACAATACTAGGAACAAAGTGAGTTACTTACTGAGGCATGCTCTAGGTGGACAAAGCCATACCGAGATGGGCGAACCAAAGGATCTTCCAGTGACGAATTCGTGAAAATCTCAAATTCCCCAGAAACTTTATACGAACAAGTGACCCTTTTCAATTGACAGTTACAGATATAATAGGTGTTGATATATGCTCTCATGTTACTAGACAGTGAAAAGGATTCATGATAATATTCACAAAGGAGTAAAGTGATTGTTCCAACCATAGGAGCCACATACACCAGAGAGAAAATGTGTGGCTCAAGAAGGATCTCAACACTAGGCTGCTTTACATTAGATATGATACCACATTGGTAAATGTTATGATGGTGCGTGCATAGGCACAAGTGAGCAGATGTTATCCATTCGAATCGAAAGGTACTGTAAGAAATTCATCAGGTATAGTCCTTTGTTGAGAATTTAGGGAAGCAGTGGGAAGTATTAATCTGGGTTTATAACTCAATCCAAGGAAATCATTATAGAACTCAATTCATCACGAGGCTGTAAATAAGAGAATTTGTGATAGAGTGGCTTCATAAATAATGCGTCTCATTCAGCAAGTAAGTACATGCAATGTTTTGTGATCCAGCATTTTGGTTAAAACCATATTTATGTAGACCCCTTCAATATGGATGTACATATACAACAAGGAAAATCATGTGGTGTTCAGATAATATACTAAGGAGTGACTTACTTGGTGATTTTAGATTGATGGGCCAGTGAATATTATGCCCCTCGACTCCACATCCATAACATACATTAGTACTATAGTGACATACCTCTGAATGACATCTCATACACTTCACATAACGAGGATGGGGTCCGCTAAACTGACTCCCCCCACTAACCTGACTCACCCTACTAACCTGTTATTTACCCTTTTTGCATACATCATAAGCATCCCCCTTATCCTTCCTCTAGGCCTTCACGGCGGGAGTAACAATCTCTGTACCGGTTTGCTGTGTGGGTCTTTGGAATTTTCCAAACCTATCACCCATAATATTCTGCTGAGCATACTCAAAACACAACACCAAATGTTTATTCCCGCACATCGGGTAGATCGCGATGGGTGTATCCAACTTAGGGCATTTGTTTTTCTTGTGTCCCCTCTTTCCATAACCATAACATATTTCAAGAATCATCCAACATAAACCCGAGTGGCTATTATTTCATATCAAACATTCCGGCTTATTAGTACAAACAAACCTCTTTCGTATCTTAGGTGTTATCACCACATAATCTAGTGGCGCGGTAACATTAATAGGAATAAGGACACTTCCCCTAGCAATGGGTTCTTTCAATCGCTACCTCGAACACGTGGGTTACTCATATGAAAAATGAGACACGACAAGGAAATTAGCTTCCTATCTTTAAGATTTATCGCACGAACTGGAGTATCAAAGAAGTATGAAATTCCTAAATGTCCAAATAGCCTCCTCATTATAGATGTGGTCGACAACACACCGATAAGAAGGACTCTACTAGACACGGCTCCGAGACATCCTAGGACACTTTAAAACCTTAGGCTCTGATACCAAGTTTGTCACGCCTCGAAATCGGGGAGCGCGACCGGCGCTCAACCGAGTGAACCCGGCCGAGCAAGCCTATTAGACTTCCTTCTACCCAACTCATCGATGAATAAAGAGAAAATATATTTCATTAATCAAACACTGAGGGGATTTCATTAACAACCCCAATTTCCATTAGCAGCTTCATTTATAATTTTCAAATTATTACAAGTTTATAGATATAATGAAAAATATGTTTGCCAAAATACCAACACATCTAGTTCAATTCCCAACATGAAACACCACCCACAACCTGTCTACGGAGCCTGGTATGACATAAGAATAGTATGGAAGTGCCGGCAACAAGGCCCCGGCTATACCTCAAGACACAAAGTGTAACATCAAGTGACATCGAGCCCGGAATAGAGTAGGGCTCACCAAAATCTACTGAATAGGGAGTAACTGCTAACGAGGACCAAAGTTGCCCACTGCTGAATCACCTGCATCCATTGAAGATGCAGCGCCCCCGATAAAAAGGACGTTAGTACATATGAAATAGTACTAGTATGTAAAGCTAACTGTCCTCCTTAAAAATAGAATTCCAATGTAAGAAAGGGAAAACCATGGAACAACAATCAACAATCAATGATATCCAAATGTCCAAGTTAAAACATAACAATTTCCAAAATACGAAGATAATATTATATATTTTTGGTTGGGAGATCTTTAGCACTGATATACCACTGTTCACAATATCACCTTTTACAATACCAATATTCCCAATACCAATACCACCGTACTTTTAGCATAGAGTCCAATCACGACCCGATCGGCTAGGCCATCTCATCCGAGACATCAACCATAATCATAATTTCAATTACAATTTTCAGCACAATCACCACCATGTGTGCGGTATGGTGTCCGATCACGACCCGATCGGCTAGGCCATCTCACCATAATGCCATGTGGATCGACATCATCCTTTTCTATCAATCATTTCATCCCAAATAAGTGGAATAATTTTATCACATCAATCTCATCTTAAATAAGGGGAATAATTTTAATCCACTCCTACACCGGCAGGTGTAGTTTCGGGGTTAGGTTATTTCAATCTACCCTTCCTCCGTGACTATCGATACTCCCAAAAATATTATTGATTTGATTACAAAGGAAACAACAATACAAATGCATTTACCTCATAACCTTTCATACCGTACATAGCCTCATTGGCACTTTCAACATCATTATTTCATTGGCTCTCTTGGCCATACATATGATTCTTCATTCATGGAACAATGGCTGTATTTCATATTCCACACTTTCATTTCTTTCCTTTAATGGATCATAATCATAATATCAACAAATAGAAAATTCCGGAAATCACAACTTTAGGTTCATTAGTAATGAAGACTTTAAACACAATTTCACTCACGAATATGTAAGAACGCAAAACACATCGGTACTACTTGCAAAGCATAGCATTAGTTACAACAGCCACATACGGGCATCACTTGATTTCATAAGCTTTTAGGCAATTCTATTTTCGAAGTCAATTTCGGAACAGTTGAATCAAAGCTCATTTAATAATCTTTCTCACATCATCTCATTTTATTGGCACCATTGGCCACAAGTATAATTTTCACTCTTGGCACGTTGGCCACACTTTATATCCCCAATTCACTATAACGACCCAGTTGGTCGTTTTGAGAGTTAGTACACCGATCCCCTATAAACTGTTTCCCCCGTATCTGTTTTTGCTATTGTAACTTGCTGGGAGGTTTCATTTTGGTTTTTGGAGTGTTCTGGGATACTTAGTCCCTAAACGAAAAGCTCAAGTTTTAAGATTCGGACCGTAGTTAGAACTGTGTGAAGACAACTCTGGAATAGAGTTCTGTCAATTCCGTTAGCTCCGTTGGGTGATTTTGGGTGTAGGAGTATGTCCAGATTGTGTTTTGGAGGTCTGTAGCTTATTTAGGCCTTAAATGGCGAAAGTCGAATTTTTGGAGTTTTGGACCGGTAGTGGAATTTTTGATATCGGGGTCGGATTCCGATGCCGGAAGTTGGAATAGGTCCGTAGGGTTGAATATGACTTGTTTGCAAAGTTTGGGGTCAATCGGACATGGTTTGATAGGTTTCGGCATCGGTTGTCGAATTTTGAAATTCTAAGTTCTTTAAGTTTGAATCGGAGGATGATTCATGATTTTAGCGTTGTTTGATGTGGTTTTAAGGTTCGACTAAGTTAGTACGGTGTTTTAGGATTGATTGGTATGTTTGGTTGAGGTCCCGGTGGCCTCGAGTGTGTTTCGGATGCTCAACGGGTTGAAATTTGGACTTATGCAATTGCTGAAGATTTCTGGTTGCTGGTGTTTTCACATCTGCGGTTGGGGAACCGCAGGTGCGGACTCGCACGTGCGGAAGATCAGTCACAAAAGCGGTTTGGAAGGAGGAGCTCAGGGATCGCATGTGTGAGGGAATATTCCACATCTGCGATGCCCGCAGATGCGACCCTGGAGCGCAGGTGCGAAGTGAGACCGCAGAAACGGACCAGTTTCCACAGGTGCGCACGCGCAGGTGCGGCCACTTTCTCGCTGAAGTGGTCCCAGGTTCCTTAAGTCATTTCCACACCTACAATGGAATTTCCGCAGGTGCGATGAATAGGTCGCAGGAGCGAATTTGCTAGGCAGAAAAGGAGAAAATTTGAGGGTTTGATTCATTTCTCCATTTTTGGACTTGGGAGCTCAGAAATTAGCGATTCTTTGAGGGATTTTCAGAAAGAGCCTTGGGGTAACGATTCCTAACTTGATTTTGATAATATTTCATTAATCTATTATTGTTTTCTTCATTTAATTAAGGAATTTGAGTGAGAAAGTTGGGAGAATGGGGGAAAAGTTCCCCAAACGAATGTCTGAGTTTTGAGTGGAGTTTAGACATCGGATTTGGATAATTTGGTACGAGTGATCTCGTGAGTGAATGGGTGTTCATATTTGGTAACTTTTACCCGATTCCGAGACGTGGGCCCGTGGAGACTTTTTGGGTGTTTTTCTAATTTCTTGCCTTATCTTTAATTTTGTTAGCTAGATTAGTTTCTTTTAGATATATTTATGCAATGTAATTGGTTTTGGCTAGATTTGAGCCATTCGGAGTCGAATATCTGTGAAAAGAGCATTGTGACGGATTGATTTGAGCTTGGTTCGAGGTAAGTGGCTTGCCTAACCTTGCGTGGGGGAACTCCCCTTAAGCTTTGGTACTGTTTGATATGTGAACACCGTGTACGTGAGGTGACGAGTACGTATACGGGCTATTTGTTGTAAAGCACCATTTTCACTAAGTCATAACTTGTTTTCTCCTTATTTGAAACACACTAGCATATGTAACTATCTTGTTTAGACTAGAATAGCATGCCTACTTGTTTAACTGCCTATTTGAACTCTGTGCAGCATGTTTAGTGAAATTACCTGCTTTCCTTGACTTGAACTTAGTCTAAACTATATGATTTCTTGTTGTAACTGTTATTTCGGTTGGTTGCGCTGTATATTTACTTTGGGACTACGAAACGGTATTCCGGGAGATCCCCTTGTACTGCATATTTACTTGGGGACTACGGAACGGTATTCCGGGAGATCCCCCTGCTCAGCATATTTATTTTGGGACTACGGAATGGTATTCCGGGAGATCCCCCGGCATATTTATTTTGGGACTACACAACGGTATTTCTAGATACCCCCTGCACATTTACGTTTGGGACTACGAGACGGTATCTCGGGAGATCCCCTGTTGTTATCATTGTGTTCTGAGCTGTTGTCTTTCATTGATTCTATTTCTGTTAGATTTTCGTATTTATATTTACTGCGATATTTCATTTTGTCTTATTTCGTTATACTTATACCAGTAGGGCCCTGACCTGATCTCGTCACTACTCGACTGAGGTTAGTCTTCGCACTTACTGTGTACCATTGTGGTGTACTCACGCCTTTTTCTGCACATGTTTTTCGTGTGCAGATCCAAGTTCATCTTACTAGCCTCATCACTAGTTGCAGTCGTTGCTGCTTATTGGAGACTTCAAGGTACATCTGCCCGTGTCCGCATATCTTCGGAGTCCCCCTCTATCCCCATATGTTCATTTCGCCTTCTTTCTATAGAAATGATGTATAGAACGGTTAAAACTTCTTAGTAGCTTGTGACTTGCAGTATTCCGGGTTTTGGGAAAGAGTGAATAATTGTATATGCCGAGTGGCATTCAACTGCTTATTAGATATTTGTTACTGTTAGTAGTTAATGTTCATGCTTTTGTTTCATTTCCGCAAAGTGTTAGGCTTACCTAGTCGTAGAGACTAGGTGTCGTCACGACGGTTCACAGAGGGAGAAATTGGGTCGTGACATTCACTTATTTCACTTCCAACCATCTTTATAGATTTTCAACAATAAAATATTTCCAATCAAGACTTTAGTTACACATATGAGCAATTAAGAGTCTTAAGCATATTGAGATTTTCTCACACAATTTTGCATCATAACCTTCATTTGAAATTTGACTCAAAGACATAGCATTTTAATACACATATCATTCTTGAACACATTCCCAAAGGATAGCATAATGTAATAGAAACATTTGGAACACGTTTTGAATACATAATTCTCGACACTTTGCTTATTCGGGACAATCGAATTTATTGGGAACATCTCAGAACATAGAATAAGGAACTTGAGACAACCATACTTGAAACTTACCATCATGGAATTCAATTTTAAGAGAGTAGTTTAGCCAACATACCTCGCTCTGAGCTTTCCTTAAATTACTTCAACGTCCTAGAAAATCCTAGCAATCCCAATCTATTTTGAGATATAACAAAATTTAACACAAATTAGGAAGGTATTCATGGTTTCAGCTTATTTGAGCATTTTATCAAACACTAGGTATGCAAATTTGGCTATAAGGTTCTTCTACAAGATTTCCTTCACTCCACAACCCAATCCTTACTTATTTGAGCTCAACAATCTTCCCACAAACCTTATTAGTACAAGCATGTATAAATAATACTATGTTAATTATCCAACATCATCAAGTCACTATTCATTGCCTTCTCCAACAAAACTCTAGGTTCAAGAACATCCATTTCAAGAACTAGTGTTGTATCTTATCCAAATAGTGATTCCCAATTAAATTCGTTCATCAATTAAGTTATCAAGTCTATTGGAATCATTAGAAACTCAAGACATATGTATTTATATCAATTCATCATTGTTCATCTTCTACTTTACCCAAAAATGGCATTCTCAAGACCCACCCTTAGGGTTCATACAATATCCCATTATAACTTCAAATAAAACTCATAAACATGCTACCCATACTCCAATATGACATATAAATGAAGCTCAAATAAAGAGATTACCTCTTGGTGGAAGAATCTCTCTTTTTATCTTTCTGGTGTTCTTGAAGATTCAACCCATTTCCTATGGATTTGATCCATAAAAATTTTAGTGTTATCACTAATTGATGTTATAAAATCATCCTTGTGCCAAAATAACTTACCTTGAAGTGTATCCATGGTGGAAGAGCTCCTCCTTCTCTCTAGAAATCAATTCCAAGTTGAAGAACTAATGTTTTCTCTCTCTAAACCCCTTGTTTCAACCCCTTTAAAATGGTCCCTAAAGTTGCGTAGCCTCCCCGCGTAGGCTACACGCAAAGGCTACATAGGGTGGACTTCTATCCCCCTTCAGTTGGAAGCTGTTGGATTTGCCTACGCAATGGTGCGTAGGCTACGCAAGACTCGCGTAGCTGTTCTGCCACCCTTTAGTAAAAAGGTCATAACTTCTTGTAGGAATTTTCAAATGACAAACGGTTTGAAGTATTAGAAACTAGACACATAGACCTTTCTTTGGATAGGTTATACATATATAACGCTTCATATCGTGAGAGTTATGATCGTTTGAAGTTAGGTCTTGTGCAAACTCACTTGAAACTTTATCCCATCATATAATTTTCAACTTGACTTAGACTTAGGGCTCTTCTTAGACCTTAAACCATTCTTAATACATGTCATACATATATTATCATGATCAATTGATATCATTCAAATTATCAGTCTTGTTCATACCCGAATTAATATAATTAGTACCTGTCAATCTTCTTAATGGTGTTAAAACACTTCAAAAATTTCCGAGGTGTTACAGTTCACTTCTGCGAGTAGACGGCCGCTGCAAAAATTCCAATCATCCGCTAGGAACGCATCTGCGGTAGGTTATCCGCATCTGCGCAAAAGGTCTGCACCTGCATATGCGCTTCTGCGCCTCATGGTCCGCTTCTGTGAAAATCCAATTGTCTACTCATCATCGCATCTGCGTGCTGAATTCTACATCCGCGGTGCCATACCTGTGATGATCCTTCCGCAGGTGCGACCAACGGGCTTCACACCTGGACAACTTAGGCATTTCATATGTTCTCCATTTCAAATCCACAAATACTCGGCCTAGCTTATTGGAAACATATCTTTGGCATATTGTTCGCTAATTTTCAGTCTCTTGACGAATATAAGACAAGTTTGGGAGCTAGGGTTCTTTCACACATATTTGGGTCTTGAAGATTTGGAGCTTTTGGTTGAGAATTGCTTACCCATTTATGTCCATTTCTTCATTTCCCTACTTTGTATTGAATATCTGAGTGTGTAGTATTTTTTTCAACATTTGGATCTTACTTATGGAAATATTATATTTAAAGTGTGGATTAAATATCTCCTTGTGCTTATGTATTGAACAATTTTTATTTATATTGAAGTGAGTTATTGTTTCTTTAATTATTCTTTTTCTTTAATATTTCCAAAAGGATTATCTAACCCTAAGACTCGCCCATTAACTTCGAATTAATCTCAAAAAAAGTAATTTGGGGTTGGGAAAGATTAACTAATAAGAACTTGAGGCGTTAACCCTCACTTTATAGATTCTACCTAGGGATAGAATTGAACTACTTATAGACATAATTGGGTGTGCTTAACCTCGTAAATGTTTTAGGGATAATTCAATTAGGAAGTCTTGTTAGTCTTCGGAATAAGCTAATAAATAATTATTACCCGAGGCTAATTAACATAAACTCGCTCATATTTTTAAAATCGTGAAATACATTAGATCGTTACTTGAGTGTAATTTTCCTTGTATCCATGGTTGTAACTATTAATCACTTTATTCACTTTCTAGGTTAGATTACATTTTCGCATTTAGACATAAATATTTTGACAATCACCTTTTAATTGTTTGGTTTAGCCTAGTAAGCGATAATTCTCTTACATTGCCTAATCGCCTACATATTGTTCTCTGTGGGATTTGACCCTGACTCAAAGTTGGGTATTAATATTGCATGCAACCAAGTCCATTTATTTTTTAGTAGTGGATTTGGACATCATCAAAATTGGCGCCGTTGTCGGGGAACAATTTGGCACATTTAGGTTGTTTTGAGAAATAAGCGTACGTGCTTTGGTCCAAACTTGTGAATATTATTGTAATTATTTTTCTTGTTGTTTTCTTGTTTGTTTCCTATTTATTTTCTTAGTTTTTGAAAAATGGAATCATGTAATGGAAATTGGTCGGATGGTAGTTGTTCATACTTTGATGACCCTTGTCCTTATTGTGGAGGACCACACTCGTGGCAAAAATTTTTAAATTCTCCAGAGGGAGGATTGTGCGTACAATCTCAAATCCAAGAGTGGAATATTTGTGATAAGTGTGGTGGTCAAAATGATTATTGGACTAATTGTGCTTATGTGTCCTTCCCTTCCCCGAACCCCCGCCATGATGATCCTACTTTTTTTGAAGATAATTATAGGGATATGGAAGTGGAAGAAATTGAGCATGGTCAAAATGGAGAGTTCAAGCTCATGATGGAATGCCTACTTGAAGGAGGAAACAAAGAGCAAAATGCCTTAGAGGAGATTCTGGAAAATAGCCTCCAAAATGATTTGGCGCTTGAAAGGTTGAACTCACAAATGAGAGAAATGTGTGAAGCTTTAGAGGTCCAAAAAGCCTCGAAAATAAATTATAGCCAAGAACCTTCCTTAGAGGTTGAAGCCGAAAATCCTTCTTTGGCACTTGATTCAAATCAAGAAGAACTCTCAAATGCTCTAAATGAGAGGTTAGAGGCCATTCTTGAAAATGAGGAGAAGCAAAACATGGCACTCAAGGACTTGAAACAAGCACTAAATCCAAATGATGAGACTATCAGCACCTTGAAAGATCAAATAAAATCATTGGTGAGGCTCATAATGCTCACCAACTTGAGTGTGTGCAAAGAGGTCAAGAAGAGTCCCACTTCGAGGAAAAAAGTGAGCTTTATTTTGAGGAATCAAGAATTGAACATCTGCCAACCGACTCCATACTCGTTGTTGATGCCACGAAAAAAATGGAATTAGAGTGAACCGGTATAATTGAAAAAATGGTTTAGACTGACTCTAGTTCGGGGGAAAAAGCAAATGTCAAAATCCGGAAACGTTTCAAGTTGGGAGGTTATTATCTCATTCCAAGAATTTTTCAACTTTGGAATTCTATGGTGATATGGGAATTGAGTTGTGTGAATCTATATTAGAGTGCAAAGAAGAAAGACGAGAGTCATACATCTTACAATTTGAAAATTTAAGAACGCAAAATGACATTCCTCAAAAGAGAGCCAAGAAATGCAAAATGAAGAAATTAAAGTTTGGCTTGATCATCTACATACCACCCCCCGTTGCTCATGGTCACAAGCTTGGCTCCAAGTTAGGTGCCCAATTATATCCTCCAAGTGGAGAGAAAAGTGGTAAAGTTGGTAGTTGTCGTGCCACGACACTAAATGCGGCGCTTGATGGGAGGCAACTCGTTATCTTCAAATTTTTAAGCCGCTTTTGAAATTATCTTTTTTAGAATAGTTTATTATATTTCTTTTTACAAATCTGCAAAGTTTCAGATTTTTTTGGAGTTGAATTGAGGAGTTTGAGGTGTTGGAGTGAACTAAAACAATGGTTGCCCAGTCTGTGCATCAGTCATCAAGTGCAACAACATCTGCGGAACATTAGTCACAGATGCGGCCTTGCAGAAGCGCCAAATTGAGCGCTAATGTGGTAACTCCGTAGAAGCAGTTCACAAGTCGCAAAAGCAAAGTAGCAGAAGCGGTCACAAATCCGCAGATGCGGCTTGTCCGGTAATTTTAAAAGATTCAATATGTTCTTCAGTAGGTAAAAACTCTAAACCCTTTCTCCCAAAATTTAACTCCTCTCATGTACTCTTCATCCCCACTGCTCCCACTCAATCGCTCACACACAAGCAACACAAGTATAATCTTCGTCTCTCCTCTACTTCTCTTTTATTATTTTCTCCTTTTTCTTCTTCTTCTTCTTCTTCTTCATATCTGTTTCTCTTTTTTCCATGGTTGTTTTTCCCACAGTCCCGTTTTCCCCTTTTTTGTAACAATGTTAGTTTTAGGAGTGAAGGACATTGGTTGAGAGTGTGTTTGTGTGTGCTGTTGATGATGAAAACTAATTGGGGAAGTATGATTACCCATTTAGTTTCAAGAAAAATCAAAACACTCTGTGCTTGTCATGTGTTTGATAAATTGTCCGAAAGAATTTTGATTGTTATGTACCTTAAAATCGAGTGTAATCAAGTCGTATAATCATCTAGTGCACAAGTTTAGAAGTCTTAAGTATAAATTTTATGCCAAAAACGTGTTTTGAATTGAAAAGAGTCGAAAGTTTCTGAGCCCTTGAAAATATGGTGAACATCGCTTCTGCGAAGCAAGCACCGCAGCTGCGTGATTGCACCTGTGTTGACTGTTCCGCAGTGCAAAATTTAGCTAAAATGTGGACAAAAGCAGAAGCAGGAATTTACCGCAGATGCATAACCGCACCTGCGCTGACATGTCCACAGGTGCGATTTCTGTTCATAAGTGAACATTCGCAGAAGCGACATTTCTTTCGCAGAAGCAGAGCAGCACCTGCGATAAATTTTCCGCAGATGCAATGACTGACAGAATTGTACAATTCTAGTAGCTTTGCAACTGGAGCTTTCGAAGCCTGTTTAGCTCAGTTCTTTGACCTAGTTTATTTAATTGCTTAACATAACTTAAATGCCAGACTAACTTTATTTTGAATTTCTCAGGTACTTTGAGCTCAAAATGGGTCCGAACATAAACAAAAATGTGGTGCTTGATCACGCAATTGATGAAGTGGCTTAGGATTTGAACTATGATACCAACAGATTCATGTCTTCCGATTGTCAAAATCGGTATTATGATAATCTCTTCACGAAGAAGCTCAAACTTGAGAAAGAAATTGCCGATGACAAAGTGACCGAGCTCCTTCCAGATTTCCATGTCCGGCTAGTTTCAAGCGGCTGGCCCTGCTTCATCCCCACTTTATGTAAGACCAATGAGGAATGGGTGAGGGAATTTTACACGAACTTAAAGCATACACATTTCCAAAACCATGGACATACAAAAGGGAAAAGATTGTGAAATTTGGATTTGAAGAGATAAATGATGTCTATGGGCTTCAAAATCATCCGCTCGAGCCAATGCAAGAAAGAGAAACATGCGACAATGGTGATTGGCTAGTCTCGAAACTTTGTCCTACAGGTAAAATAATGAGTTGGGATAAAAAGAAAAAGGGCATCAAATGTGGTGATTTCACAGCTGAAGCAAAAATGTGGTTGTATATCATTGCGAGCAGAGTGTCTCCTTGTGGGAACGTGTCTGATGTCACATATACTAGGGCCCTAATGATTGCTTGCATCCTTGATGGCATTTCAGTGAATGTCAGTTATTACATCGTTTAGGAGCTGAAAGAGTACGTGCTTCAAGGTAGCTCGACATTGATATTTCCATCATTGATTATAGAGTTGTGCCGGCGTGCGTAGGTTGAGGAGTATGATGGAGATCATTGGATACCGGCGGACAAACCCTTTCACCCATTGAGAGTGATAGGAGAAGTCACTGTGCTTAAGAGCAAGAAGAGGAAGATGGAGATTGTTGTAGGTGAGGGGTCCTCCTCACAAGCTACACAGGCTGAGGGACCATTTGGGATGCTTAATTCTCAGCTTGGATCCATTCATGACTTAGTGTCACAGCTCCCTAGTGGGACCTCACACTCCCTGCCTATGCCTGAGTACTATACTAGGGAAGAAATGAAGACCTACCGGGAGGTCCAGTAAAAGCAGGCAGAGTCTCATGAGAAGTTTGCAGCTTATGTTAGCAGGCTCGAGGGCAGACATTCAGAAGGAGAAAGATAGAAATAAGAAAAAAGGCAAGGTCATGGTAAAGATGTGGAGGCATCAAGGCCATCTTCAAATAGGGGCAGCCGAGCAGGAAGATACCGATCGAGGACAAAGATGATAGTGGACAGTATTCCTTCCTGTCGAATGTTGTGGATGCTGATACGGATGATACTGATGATGATGAGGTCGATAGAACTACACAGCAGTGATGAGCCTTTTCCCGTTGTCTACTAGTCTGATGCAGACCTCAGGAAAACCCTCAAACTACTCTTGATTCTGATATTGTGCAGTGAGGACACTGCAGTGTTTTTAGTTGGAGGTGGCTTTAGGGAGTATACTTTATTTGTACATTGATGCTTAACTTGTGCCCTTGCCGGGCTTATGCTTTTGTATGGATATTGT
This sequence comes from Nicotiana otophora, assembly GCA_000715115.1. NCBI lineage: Eukaryota > Viridiplantae > Streptophyta > Magnoliopsida > Solanales > Solanaceae > Nicotiana > Nicotiana otophora. The sequence goes on along the minus strand of AWOL01S0008061.1, from coordinate 18,644 downwards.
GTGCCCTTTCCGGGCTTGTTTTACTATTGTTTATCATGTGCCTTTGCCGGGTGTAGTTTGCGATTGGTGATGTATTTGCGGATTAGTCGCTTTTGTTATTCTATTTTATTTATTTTATTTTCTTTAGTAGTTTTTAGTTTATATTATTTTTAGTGATTTTTAGTTTATATTATTTTTATCACTTTAGTAGTAATATACTTTTCAATAAATTTTCTTGGATTTTCTTTATGCCACAGTTCTTTCCCGTGGAATATTTTTGGGTTGAACCGGCTGACTTTTCCCTATGATGGATGGCGTGATAACTTTCTTAAGGGAATTAGTCTTGTATTGTTATGTGGAGACTTGTGGACTGTTTGGTACTAATAAAATTAGTCTCTTTTATGTGAAGTGTGAATTACCCCTCCGAAATTTGGTCGTAAATTGAAAAAGTAAGTTGCATGAGGAATAATAATTTTTGTGATAACTTTTTGGCTCATTTTGTGACTCTTTGCCCACTAGTTTGCATGATATTGCTCTATTTTTTCTTATTAAGAAGTAAAATTGATCCGGCTTGATTAGTTCATGTGTCATGTGTGTTAGTTTTTATTAAACATAATTCGTGTGTTTACTTTTATCATCTATAACTTGCTCGATTGTTCTTTCAATGCTAATATTAATTATGTTTGGTTGGAGGGATGACCTTAGGCATTCTTTGTGATCTTTGAAAAAGCCTCTTTAGCCCCTACCATTGCATAAATATTATCACTAGTTAACCCCTTTTGAGCTTGTAACCTTTTCTTGGATACACATTACAAACCTTTACCCCACTTGTGAAATAATTCCCTCTTTTGAACCCGTCTCTCCTTGAATGTTAAGAATAAAGCTAAAAGCCTAATTTGGAGGTGTTGGTATTAATTGGGAATTGGTTAATATGTACGTTGTGTGTAGAAGCATATACCTGAAAGTTGTTTATATGAAGATACTCAAGCTCCAAAAGAAAAAAAATGGAGTCTTGAGAAAATTAGAGAGGTACTTTAAGGTGGTTCTATGTTGGTAACTAGAGGTCAATAAGGTCTATGTGGTTTAAAAATAAGTAAAGTGCGAAAAGAAAGACAAATGTGAGTAGTGTTCAAGCAGGGTGTAGTCACTTGTATCCCAAATACTTATCCTACCCTTCCCTAAGCCTATATTACAAGCTTAAAAGTCCTTATGGGATCTCCATCCGAATGTTCTTAAATTGGTGGCAAATTAAAATAAGGGCAAGCTTATGGCATGATATTTGTAACACTTGAAATTCGTTGTTGAGAGTGAGTGTCATTGTGCATTTGTTCCTTGTATTGTTATTGTAAATATGGTGATTTTGGGACTTTCTTTCTTGTGAGGGCACATGGATTATAATGAATTGGTGACATTGATAGATTACGAATCGAGTAAATTGAGCATAGGTAGTAGACTAGTGCTTTTGAGTCACTTCTTGAGTCTTAATTGTTGCCACTTGATTATTTTGAAATTTCATTGCATCCGTGAGATTGTTTTTAAATGAGGGAGTTATTTGGTTGATGTTAACATGCGTGATCCTGATAATTAGTACCAACCAAAGCCATAAGTGTAATGCTTAATTGGAAAATATGATTTGGGAATGATGGCGATGCTAATTGTGCTTTAAAGGGTAGAACCTCATTGAATTTTTTGTTTTGATTTGCTTGAGGATAAACAAAAGCTTTAAGTTGGGGGTGTTGATGAGTGGTGATTTTACCATTTATTTTAGTCTCTTTTCTTTAGTTTTTGTATCTGTTAATTAAAATATGAGGTTGTTTATGGTGTGTATTGCTAGATTTTCAGGCAAATGATAACATGAAGAGAGTTGAAGTCAATTGAAGTGGAATTGGGCAAAACGAGTTAAAGAAGTGCAAATTCCTTCAGTGATACTGCATCTGCGGAACATTGTACGCTTTTGCGAGCTCGCATGTGCGAGTAGAAGGCCGCATCTGCCGAAATGCCAATCTTCTGATGGGAACGTATCTGCCGTAGGTCATCCACATATGCGGAGGTGCTTCTGCACAAAAGGTCCGCACCTGCACATGTGCTTCTGTACCTTATGGTCCGATTCTGTGGAAATCCAATTTTCTACTCACCATCACATCTGCGTGCAGAATTCCGCATCCGCGAAGCCGCACCTGCGATGATTCTTCTGCAGGTTCGGCCAACGGGCTTCAAATCTGGGAAACTTAGGCAATTCATAATTTTTCTATTCCAAACCCACAAATACTCGACCTAGCTTATTGAAAACATATCTTTGGCATATCTTTGGCAAATGTTTAGTCTCTTGACGAAGAGAAGACGAGTTTGGAAGTTAGGGTTCTTGCACACACACTTGGGTCTTGAAGATTTAGAGATTTTGGTTGAGAATTTCTTACCCATTTATGTTCATTTCTTCATTTTCTTGCTTTATATTGAATATCTTAGTGTGTAGTATTTTTTTCAACACTTGAATCTTGTTCATGGAAATATTCATATTTAAAGTGTGGATTAAATATCTTGTTGTGCTAGGTTTTCTTATTAGTAGATTGTTAAGTTATATTATACTGATAAAGTCTGTCTTAAATAATTTAGTTAGATAATCAGTTTCTGTCAATGAATAAAAACTGTAATAACTGTCTTTTGGAAAATTGTGAAGGAAATTTTCCACTGCTTAGTTAATGCTGTAAATTAAATTACTTCCCTGCTGCTACACTTGGCATCAATTACTGCATGAGTCATTAAGGTTGGAGTATTTCAATTTTCTTTCCTCACTTGGTTGTTTACGATAAGACACTATTTTCTCTATGTTATAAATCTAATGTCTCATAGTTTTTTGCGTAAAGGGTTATTTGTTCCTTCTTTATTTCTTTTTTAAATCCTTTTGTGTATATGCAGTATGAATGAGCAGAATGATTTATCATAAATGGTCAACAAAGACTTTGCAGTTCAAGTTTTTGGTGGACTGCTTTTCTTAACATGATTTGGATTGGTATAGACAATTATGACTGTATTATATGACAATGGATTTTCAAAAGAAAAAAATCCAAAATGCAGCTGATCTTGTATACCTCTTTGCCTGATTAACAGAATCTGGTATGCTAACGCATTTATTATGGTTTGTCATTCGAAGAGAACCACATTAAAATAACTTTAAAAAAAGCTTGCTTAATATAAATACAATAAGTTATAACTTCATCTACTTTGAGATCTTGGTGTAGTAAACATGTGAGGAGTTATCCACCTCTGTTTATGTTTGTTTTGTCGAACTTTGCTATAACATGATCTTCAAATACTTGAAGATCAAAGAATATCTTATAGATTCTTACACTAGAAATCAAGTAAATGATGAGACATGTGTCACCAAATTCAAGTAAGAACTTAGGTAAATAAAATGGAGACAAGGGCAAACAGAGAGCAGTTGGGTATTTGTTACTACAAAGACTATGCGTGTCGACATGAATAATTTGAACTGATAATCTTTTAGGTATCAATTCAACATTAGTAAATTATTTATGCATTAAGTAAGTGTTTTTAACTGTGAAACAAATGTATTAAAAAGTAGAGTAAACTAAAATGAAGCTCATAGTTTAAGAACAATGTCCCTAAGTGTCATGACCCAATTTTTCTTCCGTTTGGGTATCGTGATGATACCTAATCTTAGGGACTAGGTAAGCCTGACATTAATTAAAACAACAACATTATTTAAATAACATCTAACAATTTAAAATAGAAATCTCTTAAAATTTACAATTCCCAAAACCCGGTAGTACAAGTCATAAGCTCTACAGAGTGTTTGCTAGTAAAACTCTAAATACAACTGTCCAGAAATAGAAATAAACAGTGCAAAATGAAAACTTGAAGGTGACTCCAAATCCTGCGAACGCAACAGCAGGTTTACCTTGAGTCTCCACAGCGACAGTCCACACAGGTAGCTAACGAACAAGTATCTGGGTCTGCACAAAAATGTGCAGAAGTGTAGAATGAACACACCACAGCGGTGCTGAGAAAGTATCAAGACTAACCTCGGTGGAATAGTGACGAGGAACAGTCAAGACACCCACTGGTCTAATAAACTGAACAGGTATAAGTATATGAACAACAGAAGTATGATGTCTACATAAGGACTATGCAATATGGCTCACAATACAGTAGTGGAAATAAGGAAGGAAACAACAAGTATCAGCGGAATATCATGAAAATGACATAGACAAAGTGAATGGGACACAACCTAAATCTGGAATCACAAATACAGCAAGGACAAGAAATAACTTAGCAACTATACCCACTTTTATATCAGGTTTTTGTCAACAACTCCACGAGGTACCGGACCTCGGACAAATCACAACTCACGGGTCTCAATACCTAAACTCTAATACTTGGCATCTTGTGCCCTCATAACACCTCATAACCGCACTGACGACTCACGTGCCAATAGAGCCATTCTCATATAGAAGGCAAGTAAACAAGGGTGAGCATCTATGCTCAACAATATCAAGAACACCTCATATCCGATAAGAGTGCTTAACTACGTGTATGCTTGTGCAAGTGTCCTAACATAGTCCATATAAGCAAATAAGCATATGAAAAAAGAACGGACGACACGTAGAATATTTTCTCACAGCTTTCACAAGATAAAGCTCATACAGGTTCGTATACCACTACACAAATATCACAACAAGAATGCCCCCAGGCCCCAAATCATCACAAATCAATCCCTTACACATCCCACCTTGTCTCGCCACATGTGCAATAGTAACATAAATGCCCGCCTTGTCTCGCCACACGTGCATAATAATGTTTCCACCTTGTCTTGCCACATGCGCAACCCATATATACATATATATCCCGCCTTGTCACGCCTCATGTGCAAATATCAATAGTAACAATAGCACGGCAGAAACCTCGTGCAACCCAATAACAACAACCGCACGGCAGAAACCTCGTGCATCACAATAATAACAACCGCACGGCATAAACCTCGTGCATCACCACAACAATTACAAACAGCAATAATGGCAATAATACAAAGCATGACAAGTAAATCAACTCAAGAAATTTAATTCACAAAGAAATGGTAGAACCAGTTCACAAGGAATAACTATAGTAAAGAATTCTAGGCGTAAAGAGAACAGCTCAACAAGGGAAAACTAATATGTAGCAACGATCCCACAATATACAATTTAGCAACAAGGAAGCTAACACGAGTCAAATAAATCCAAGTAAAGACAAGTCGCCTAAGATATATGATATCTAAACTTCTTTTAAGGTTGAGAAATTACGAAGGATATTCGATAATTCAATTAAGGATAAGCAGCGTAAAGATAATCACAACCTCAATCAAGACTGAACCATTATAGGATGAGATAATAATAATTCCAAATAAAGATAAGCAGATATGAAAAAAATAGCATGACAACAGAAGAGGTAAAATCTTTAGTTAAGTCAGATAAGAGTCAATCCTAAAAGCAATTAATTCTAATTAAAGCATGTAGAGGTGAAACTAGTACATTGGAACTTAATCATATCAAGAACAACTTCATACTCAGTGAATATAAGGACCTAAGAACCCTAAAAGGCCAACTTTCCACAAATAAGTCCGAGCACGCACTCGTCACCTCGCGTACATAGACTGCAATCAACATAGAAGACTCAAATCCTAAGGGGAAATCCCCCACATAAGGTTAGACAAGATACTTACCTCGAACCAAGCTCAGTCAGTCCGTAAGAATGCCCTTTTCTGAATTATCCGACTCTGAATGGCCCAAATCTAGCCAAACACAATTGCATATCATGAATACAACCATAATAGACTCATCTAATTAATAAAATCAATACTTTTAACAAATAATCTGAAATCGGCCCTAAAAAGTCTACCCGGGCCCGCGTCTCGAAATCGGGTAAAAGTCACAAAATAAGAACCCTCATTCCCTCACAAGTCTAACCATACTAAAATCATCAAATGCCGATACCATTTCGTCCCTCAAATTGTGATTTTTTTTATATTTTGAAATGTTCTTCAAAAATCACTATTTTTCTCAACTCAAAACACAAATTAAATGATAAAAATAAAAATAGAATCATGGAAATAAATAAATTCTAGGTGGAAAACACTTACCCAATCGATTTGCTTGAAAACCCCACAAGGAATCGCTCACAACCGAGCTCTACAAGTCAAAATATGATAAAAATGGCTTAACCCTCGATTTGGAAAACGTATATTCTGCCCAGGTCTTTGTGCATCGCGATCGCGGAAGAGGAGCTGCGATCGCGAAGAGGAAATGGCTACTGCCCGGAGTTGGTGCTATGCGATCGCGAACAAGCATGTGCAATCGCGAAGAAGGAAAATAATGGCTCAGGAACTGGGCTACGCGAACTCATGAAATGGCATGCGAACGCGAAGGAGGGGGAAGGCAGGCTTCCACGATCGTGGAAGGAGTTATGCGAACGCGAAGAGTAACAACCTCCAGTGCTTAGGGCCTGATTTCTACTACGCGAACGTGGACTGGGGGACGCGAACGCGATGAAGGAAATATGCAGAGCTACGCAATTACGAGGCGTACTACGCGAATGCGAAGAAGGAAATTGAGGCGGTCAGCAGAGACACTTCGCGAACGCGAAAGGATCTTCGCGATCGCGAAGAAGGGCATCAGACACCAGAACCAGCAGTTCAAAAATAGGGGAAAATGATCTGTAACCCACACACCCGAGGCCCCCGGGACCCTAACCTAACACGGACTCGCTCACGGTCTTAAATCACATAAAACAACGTCGAAACTATGAATCACACCATGAATCGAACTTATAAATTTCCAAATCTTCCAACTTCTAAAACCCGTGCCGAAAACTATCAAATCAACACGGAATGACGTCAAGTTTTGCAGGCAAGTCACAAATAACATAACGGAGATGTTCCACTCTTAGAATCGCATTCCGACCCCGATATCATAAAGTTCACTTCCGATCCAAATCTCCAAAAATTCGATTTTCGTCATTTCAAGCCTACATCAGCTACAGACCTCAGATTCACAGTTTGGACATGCTCCTAAGTCCAAAATCACCGAACGGAGAAAACAGAATAGACGAAACTCCATTCTGAAATCGTCTTCACACAGTTCCGACTACGGTCAAAATCCTAAGACTTAAGCTTCCATTTTAAGGACTAAGTGTCCCAAATCACTCTAAATCATCCAGTAACTGAATTCAACCACGCACACAAGTCAATACACATAATATGAAGCTACTCAGAGCCTTATGCTGCCGGACGGGACTTACATTCTAAAAACGACCAGCCGGATAGTTACATCCTTCCCCTCTTAAACAAACGTTCGTCCTCGAACGTGCTAAGAATCGCCTCGAAGTCTTCAAATCACTGAAAGCATAAATTCAACATACACTCGTGGGGGACCCCACATCACCCAATCCACATAAGCCTGCCGACACCATCCCAACTATAATTTATCCTTTCTATCAACACCGATAAGCCTTAGAGTCAAAATTCTCACCTTCTATTTATATTCAAAATACCCAATTCTAAATTCATAACCGGTATCAGTCTCAACCAGCTGTAACAACTCATGCCTATACCCACAAGGTACGACCACTCAACATGATACACCACACTGGCTCATGATAACATTTCTAATCACAATAGCTGCCCGTAATCAAAACCAACATCGGCAATGAGCCTTATATCCGTTAGAGCCCTGTTCAAACCTCCACAATACTGACAAAGATGCAAGAAACATAAAGACCTCTTAACTATACACCAGAATCAACAAGTCACAACTAACACCACCGGGCACACACCCCGCAAGCTAAAACTCAAGAAGCATAGAATGAAAATGACTAAATATGTAAAGAGAAACACATAAGGGAAATATCAAACAAGCCCGACATGCACAACTCTCTAACAGTACCATACTACGAATCAATTCAAAAGGAAAAATTAAAGTACATGAACAAATCATAAGGATCTCATCCTGGTATAACCTTCCACCGCAGCACACAGCCCGGCTCAAACATATCAAATCACATGGAATCGCGAGGGTCTCACCCTCAACTCTGAATCACAAGCCGAATACACATCATACCAATTGAAATCTCCCACTAACTCAATTTTGCCAATAAAATCACAACACTTACTAAACTCTCACCCCGGTGGAGTATCAAATCACAAATCGTAACCAAATTACTCAAGAATGACATTAAACCTGCTATAATAGATAACATGAATTCACTTCTAGCCTCGAAACTCTCAATAATGAATAGAAACAAATGATAGACACGGGCTACCACTCATAGAGTCTCCCAACAGGGGTAAATACATAAACATAATATTAAGTCATGAACTCATCCATAGGTGGGACAATAATGGTTTGAGATGTGGGAGGACTCCCATGAGGAGGGGAGCCCTCTGGCGAAGTGCAGTGAGTTTACCAATGCTTTCATTGATCATTTCTTGCCTACTGATGTTACATCTCGCATTTTCGTATGTTAAAGTTTAGTTGTAAGTAAATCAACGTAAGTTCGGGAATGAGGTTATTTTGGGATTATAAGTATTATGCTATTTCAAACAAGTGATGAGTAAATTCGTGAAGTTGAGAGGGTAAGCAAATCAAAGAAAAATAATTTCGTCGAAGTTTGACATTTTGGGATAAAATACAGCCCGAGCTAAAATACCCGGTATTTATGGATTAGTGCCATAAAAGGTACCACATGACCATGATAGGAAGGTATATAAAGTGTGTTAAGAGCGAGTAGTATTTTAAGTAATTTAAGATAATTATTAATTATGTGGGTAATTGGGTAATTATTGATTTGAGCGGGAAGTTAACAAATTAATTAGAAGTTATGGATAATTATTTTGAGATTTGGATAATTATTAAGGGGGGAAACTATCCACGTGGGGGGTATGGAAGTGTGGCAACAAATTGCCAACTAATCAAGCCTAAGGAGGTGGTGGCACAAAATAAATCAAACAGGGATATATGGAGTCATTATTGCTAGACCAACTATTGGGAATGAATATATTTTCCAATGATGAAAGTGGATGCGTGAGTCTATGCATCAGAAAGGACTCCAACAAATGTTAATGATTTTTTCCAAATCAAAGTTAAAAGTAATCTTGCATAAAACCATATCCACCAGTGACCAAGAACGCAAGTGGGGATGCAACAACCATTAAATCAGTTTTGACTTCAAATAAATTAGCTCCAAAAGTGCTGCAGTTTCGCATTGCATGACAAAGCATACAAACTTTTAATTCAGGACGTGTGTTAGAGGGATTGTCAAGAAAAATCGGCTCAGGTATGTTAAGGCTAAACCCTCCCTTCATTTTGGCGTGATCTCGTAATTACATGTGTTTGATAACGAGGCATAAAAAGAAGTTCATACTCCTGAATTTATATACATTATCCTAGTCTCATAAATTACAGTATTCTCCTTATCGGGACTTCATATTTAATTGAGTATTGTCTTCTCCCAATCAAGAGAGTAGAGAGCCTATATATACAGTATTACAGTATTTTCATTATCATCGAGCTATAATCGATGGGCAGACCCTTATTGGGCAACCTCTGATCAGATGGTAAGCTATATATACGAGCTTACTATGGTCGAGCGCCTATGAGCGAGCCCAGTTGGCCGAGATACAGAGCCTAGTATGGTCGAGCGCCTATGAGCGAGCCTACTACGGCAGAGCAGTTGTATATCTACCGAGCCTTATAGGGCCGGATAACTATTTTACTTACTATATTAAGAGAGTTGATTCAGTATCAGCAGGTAAGCATATCTTCAGATTATCTTTGACTCCCAGTTACTTTCAGTTATTATATTATCAGTTCAGTTTCAGCTTTCAGTTATTTTGTTGCCTTTCATACTCGGTACATTATTTTATACTGACGTCCCTTTCTATGGGGATGCTATATTTCATGCGTGCAGGTTCAGACAGACAGGCTGGTAGACCTCCTCAGTAGGTGTTGCCTGAGTTCAGCTTTATCGGTAAGCTCCACGCCCTTCGGAGTTTCCAGGTCTAGGAGTTTTGTGTACATCTTGTGTATATATGTATATGGTTATGAGTAGGTCGTGGACCTGTTCCGAACACGGTACATCCATCAGTAGAGGCTTGTAGACATAAATTGTCAATTAGTGTAGTATGTTGGTCTTGTAGGCCTTGTATGTATATTTTGTAGGTTTATCAGCTGTAGTAGTCATGATGGCCTTGCCGGCCCAGCTTTATATTGATGTTTAGTCAGCTTTGGTGTCCATTCAGTTTTATATTTTACTTCACAAATTGTCTTGCAATATGGCCCATGGCTAATGTATGACATTATATGTTCAGATTCCCTGTCACAAGTTGGTACACAAGGATAGGTGAGGCATCGGGTGCCGGTCTCGCTCCCTAGGTTCGGGGCGTGACGAAAGTGGTATCAGAGCAGTTCTGTCCTAGGGAGTCTACAAGTCGTTTCTAGTAGGGTCTTGTTTATAGATGTGTTGTGCACCACATTATATAAGTAGGGGACTACAGGGCATTTAGGAGTTGGTTACCCTTCTTTCAAATCTAAATCGTGTTATAGAACTGAGTTATAGGAAATTTGAGTCAAACTTACGTGTTGGCATTTGTTTGCGCAGATAACGGTGACTAGGAAGACTACGGCTAGTTAGAGGAGAGATACAACATTAGGTAAGGGGACCAGCAGGGTAACCCCAGTAGATGGGGCCCAATCAGAGGCCTAGGGAGAGACCTCTACCCAGCCATTACCGGCTCCTCCACCACGTGAGGAGATTCCTAGGGAGACCGCACATCCAGTTCCCCCTCCGCTTCCATCATATTAGGACTAGAGGAGTGCGGTGCATTTGTTGACATAGTTGATAGCTACCCAGTAACAGGCTAGGGCACCCACTAGTGCAGGATCTTCTGAGGGGTCTGGGAGTTCAAGGGTCCAAGAGTTTATTGCTTTGAGTCCCCCAGAGTTCACGGGGACAGATCAGAGGGAGGACCCGTAGGATCTCATAGATCTGCTTCACAGGATCTTTCGGGTTATGCATGCCACGAAGAAAGAGGCAGTTGAGCTAGCAGCTTTTTGACTCCGAAATATAGCCATCCTTTGGTACGAGGGATGGGAGAGGTCCAGGGGACGTGATGCTCCTCTAGCTATTTGGGAGAATATTTTGGATGCCTTCCTTGACCAGTACTTACCACGGGAGATCTGACAAGCTCGGGTCTATCAGTTTCTAGCCCTAAAGCAGGGCAATATGAGTGTTCGAGAGTATATTCTCTGTTTTGACTCATTTGCCAAATATGCTCCATCTATAGTTGCTACTATGCGGGACAGGATTCACAGATTTATAGTAGCGTTGGCCCCAGAGTTGACCGAGGCATGTGCCACCGCTGCATTACAGGATAGTATGGATATCTCTCGGATTCAGGAATTCGCCCAGAATATAGAAACGGGTAGGCGTCGGCAGCAGGGTACTGAGAGGACTGAGTCAGGACAGCATAAGAGGATGAGATTTGCCAGGTCTCAGGAGCAGTCTCAAGGTAGTTATAAGACCTAGTGCTTCGAATAGCCACCTAGGCCTCCGCCACCTCAGTTAAAGGGTTACAGGTATGACCGATATACTCAGTCAGGACCAGGTAAGAACTCACGGGCGTCGGATTTGCAGCGACAGCGAGGTTCAAGGCATACATGGTCATTTCTGCCGCGGTGTGACATCTGTGGTAGAGGACACTTGGGCCAATACCGAGCCGGTTCCAATGCTTGTTATACATGTGGACGTCTGAGGCTTATGATGCGAGATTGCCCAAATAGAGATTCTGGAGGTATGGCACAACCAGCAAATTTAGCAACAGCGTCATCTATGTTTGTGCATCATTCAGGGCGCGAGTCTCAGTCTTCAACTGGTAGAGGTCGAGGCAGAGTTTGAGGTTTCAGTTCAGGTGGTAACCAGAATTGTAGCTATGTTTTAGTGGGTCGGCAGGACCAGGAGTCTTCACCAGACGTTGTGACAGGTATGTTGACCATTTGCTCTCACGATGCTTATGCCTTGATAGACCCATGATCTACTTTATCGTGTATTACCTCATTTGTCGCAGGGAAGTTTGGTATAGTGCCTGAAATACTAAGTGATCCTTTTGTGGTACTACACCGGTTGGAGAATTGATTATTGCTAGACGGGTTTACCGAGGTTGTATGGTGACAGTTTGTGGTAGTCAGACCTCAGCCGACTTAGTTGAGCTAGAGATGTTGGATTTTGATGCTATCATGGGCATGGACAGGTTCGCATCTTGCTATGCCACAGTTGATTGTCGAGCAAAGACAGCCAGATTTTATTTTCCGGGTGAGCCAGTCCTTGAATAGGTAGGTAATACAGCGACACTCAGAGGTAGGTTTATTTCCTATCTGAATGAGAGGAAAATAATCGCAAAAGGGTGCATTTATCATATTGTGCGAGTTAGAGATGCAGATGCTGAGATACCTACACTTCAATCTATTCCAGTAGTCAAAGTGTACGCAGATGTATTTACAGATGAACTTCCAGGTATTCCTCTAGAGCAAGAGATTGATTTTGACATCGATTTGCTTCCGGAACTCAACCAATATCCATCCCTCCGTATAGAATGGAACCTGCCGACTTGAAGGAGTTGAAGGAGCAGTTAAAAGATTTGCTGGAGAAAGGTTTCATCAGGCCCAGTACCTCACCTTGGGGTACACCGGTACTATTTGTGCGGAAGAAAGATGGCTCGTTGAGGATGTGTATCGATTATAGGCAGCTGAACAAGGTAACTATTAAGAATATGTATCCACTTCCAAGGATAGATGACTTGTTTGATCAGTTGCAGGGAGCTAGATGCTTTTCAAAGATAGATTTGTGGTCGGGGTACCACCAGGTCAGAGTTCGGGAGAAAGATATTCTGAATATAGCCTTCAAGACCCGATATGGATACTTCGAGTTCCTTGTCATGTCCTTCGGGTTGACGAATGCACCTGCCGTATTTATGGACTTGATGAATAGCCTATTCCGGCCATTTTTAGATCTGTTCGTGATAGTATTTATTGATGATATTCTGGTTTATTCACGTTCATAGGATGAGCATGTGGACCACCTGCGAGCGGCACTCCAAACCCTCCGTGATAGAATGATTCAATGGAATAAAATTTTGACAAAAGATAAATGGTGTTTTGATGCCATTACCCAACCAAAATATGAACCTTACTAATCCAATATGAAGGAAATTAAATTTCTTTCTATATTATTGGATATCTCGTGTTGCCAGTAACTTGATTATTTCAATCGAGTTATTGATGGCAACGGTGGATTCGCAAGTTTTGATGTTATAATTTTTTATAAAATCAAACTTACCAGTATGGTATATTGTACTGTAGGATTCTCTTGGAATACTCCAGTTTTGTAAATCGTTTTCAATTTTGGCAATATTCATTATTGCCAGAGATCGGTTTATGTCATAAAATTTTTTATTCTTATCTGAATTATTCATTTCAAAACTAGGATACAACAACAACCCAGTATAATCCCACTAGTGGGGTCTGGGAAGGGTAGTGTGTATGCAGACCTTACCCCTACCCTGGGGTAGAGAGGCTGTTTCCAAATGACCCTCAGCATCCTTCCCTCCAAGAACTCTCCACCTTGCTCTTGGGGTGACTCGAACTCACAACCTCTTGGTTGGAAGTGGAGGGTGCTTACCATCAGAGCAACCCACCTTGTCCATTTCAAAACTAGGATATACAACTATTAATATTATTTTTATTAGTCTTTAAATAACTAATAAAGTCGAGTTTTAATTTGGTATATCTATCAAGTCTTTGATGTTTATACCTAATTATTTCCAATACCTCTTCTAGAGATACTCTTGGGTTGTTATCTTTTTTATAGAATCTAAATAGACTTCTTTGAAAGCAAAGTTCTTCAGTTACTACTGAAATATATTTGTTTAGTTTTCTCTTAAATTTTAAAAGAGACCATCTGTGTTTATTATGAAAATCTAATTGCCTAAATGAAGGGTGTTTTTTCATTTAAAAGCTTTTCAAAGTTTTACCAGTATTTGAGAAGCATACTATCCTTAAGGCGTAAGTCTACTTTTCATGTTACCTTATCATGTATTATTAATCTTAACAGTTCTATAATGTTCTTAAATGTATAGTGTCTACTATTTATCTTCTTCTTTACTTGCAGATCTAGATCAGGCTCAGCTAGTGAAGCTTCTTCAAGTAGAAAAATATCCTTTATTAGATCTTCTTCTTCCAAACCCCCGGAGGAAAATGAAAGTAACAAAAGTAATGAAGAGTTAATTGAAGAAATTAACACTAAACTTAAGGGAGTAGATTTTAATAAAACTGTTCCCCAAGTTATTTATCAAAATGGACCCTTTGTAGCCACTTCAAGAAGTCCAGCTGCAGAAACCATAGATCAATTACAAGTAATCAGAGCCGATGACTTTAAAATAGATTGAAAAGGTCTAGATGCTCAGTGGTTACACCCGACAATGGAGACATGGAAGACCCATAGGGTAATGGGTGGTGGCTTCTATTATACCGTTATCTTTGGTGTAGCACTTATTAACTAATATTTGCAGGGACTCTGGTTCTCTCGTTTGATTTTATAAGTGGAATCACTGAATTACCAATGACTCTGAAAAGCAATAGAATTACCAATGATACAAGACACTCTAATAAAAAGAACTACTACAGTAGAGCATCCTTTCCAGATATCCAATTCAAGGAAGATGTCTATTTAACTAGATCCAGTCATAATTGAACTGGAATCACTGAATGGAACATAGATGGATTGGCAGAAAGTCAAATCTATAAAAACAACCTCTATGAAATAGGAATTGCAGTTACCACTTATAAAATTAAAAACACATCAGATAAATATGCTGCAACGTTAATAGTTTCACAATTTACTGGTATATTAAAAAATTGGTGGGATAAATATCTCTCCGAAGAAGATAAAGGTCAAATCCTAGGAGCCACCACAGTAGCAACTATAGTAAAAACCGAAGGTAATATGCAAGTTGCGGAACAAGAAACTAGAGAAGATGCTTCTGCAACTTTAATCTACTGTATTGCCAAACACTTTATTGGAGAACCAAAACTTTTCTTAGACAGGAGTTTAGAACTTCTTAACAATCTTAACTGCCCAAAATTAATAGATTTTAGGTGGTATAAAGATATGTTTGTAGAAAAGGTAATGATTAGAGAAGACTGCGGTAGTGCTTTCTGGAAAGAAAGATTTATCAGCGGACTACCAAGATTATTTGTCGAAAAGGTAAGAACAAAAATCTAATATAGATTTAATGGTCAAATCCCTTATGATAATCTTACATATGGAGATTTAATCAGTTTTATTAATGTAACAGGTCTCGACTTATGTACAGACCTAAAACTTAAAAGTCTTATTAAAAGAGACAGACTTCAATCCAAAACAGAGTTAGGTAGTTTCTGCCAAAACTTTGGTTTTAAAACAATTGCTGCTCCATCTAAAAGAGAAAAACAACATAAAAATCTTCTGAAAAATTCAAAAGACGCCATAAGCGTAAAGAAAAGAAAGAAGGAACCCCTAAAAAGAAAAGGTTCAAAAGACGTTCCAAAAAGGAACATGGTGATAAATGTTGGTCATGTGGAAAGACAGGGCATAGAGCTAATGAATACCCGGCCACCAACAACAAAAAGAAAAAGGTGAACACTTTAGAAATTTATGAAAATACTAAAGAAAAGTTGTTCGCTATTCTTAAAGAAAATGACAACAGCACATCATCGTCATCATCAGATGAAAGTTATTCTGACAGTGACAATGAATTAATCAATATGGCATATAGCTCAGATAGTAGCAGTAGCTCCAAAGGAGATGATTGTAACTGCACTGGAGCAATATGTGTGTGTGGTCAAAACTCTATTAAAGTTATTAGTAACGACTCCAAAGAAGTCTTATTTGTTATCATTAATCACATAGATGATGAAGATATTAAAAGAAAATATTTGACAAAACTAAAAAAATATCATCATTAATCAAAAAGGAAATTATCATAAAATAGAACCTTTTAATATGAAAGAGGTTATGAATAGATTTTCTGTCAAAGATGATAAACCTACTATTCAGCATTTACACATTGAATTAAAATTTGTGAAGGATGAAATAAAAAGCGGTTAAGCTTAAACTTGACAAAATAGAAATGAAAAACCTCACAAAAGAAATATTACAAGCATCCAATAAGAAAGAAACAATTGGCGAATATTTCACAGAAGATGATAATTCCAAAACTGATGACGACTCAATCATCAATCAATACGAAACAGGAAGTGGTACAACTGTGGCCAAAATTACAAAAGTAAAGGCCCAAAGCTACCATATTCCCTTCACCTTAAAGGTAAAAGATATCACGCTAAATATATTAGCTTTACTAGACTCAGGTGTAGACAGAAACTGCATAATAGAAGGAATAATACCAACAAAGTATCTTGAAAAGAGTACTACAAAATTATACTCCGCCACAGAAAAAGAATTATAGATAAATTATAAGTTATCAAAGGCCCACATCTGTAATGATGGAATCTGCTTTATAAACGATTTTGTGGTAACTAGGGATATAAATAAAGAAATTATCCTAAGAATACCATTTATAACCCATATTAAACCATATCATAATAACTTGGATGCAATTTGCACTACAATATTAGGAAAGGAAATAAAATTCCCTTATCTAAATTCTATTTCCAAAGAGGAAAGTGACTTCCTCAAATTAAAGACTATTTTTAAAATAAACCTACATTCAAATCAGGTAAACTATTTAAAATGATATAAAAGTTCACAAAATTGAACAAACTTTAAAAACCCCGGAAATGGAGGAAAAGATTAAACATTTTCAAGAAAAACTCGAACTTGAAGTTTGTTCAGAATTACCCAATGCCTTC
Organism: Nicotiana otophora; assembly: GCA_000715115.1. NCBI lineage: Eukaryota > Viridiplantae > Streptophyta > Magnoliopsida > Solanales > Solanaceae > Nicotiana > Nicotiana otophora. The sequence continues at coordinate 1,713 of AWOL01S0008061.1, read as the reverse complement.
TGGGAAAGGAAAAAATACGTAGTTAAACTATCATATATTAATGAATTTACAGAACAGGCCATACCTACAAAGGCTAGGCCTATTCAAATGAACCATGAACTTATGAAAATTTACAAAAACGAAATTAATGATATCCTTAAAAAGAAGATTATAAGACCATCAAAATCACCATGGAGCTGTGCAGCTTTCTACGTTAACAATAGCGCAGAAAAAGAAAGATGAGCTCCTAGGCTTGTTATAAATTATAAACCATTAAACCAAAATCCTACAATGGATTAGGTACCCGGTACCTAACAAAAGAGATTTTTTAAAAAGAACTTATAAAGCGAACATTTACAGCAAATTTGACATGAAGTCAGGTTTCTGGCAAATATAGATTAGCGAAAAGGATAAGTATAAAAATGCATTCAATGTCCCCTTTGGACAATATGAATGGAATGTTATACCTTTCGGGTTAAAGAATGCCCCCTCGAAATTCCAAAACATCATGAGTAACATATTCAACCCATATAGTAATATGTCAATTGTTTATATTGACGATGTTCTAATATTCTTAGAGGACATAGATTCTCATTTTAAACATTTAAATACTTTCTTTAAAATTATAAAACATAATGGATTGGTAGTAAGTTCTAAGAAGATTAAGTTGTTTCAAACGACCATTAGATCCTTAGAACATGACCTTTACCAAGGAACCTACAAACCAATCTGTAGAGCCATTGAGTTCTCATCTAAATTCCCCAATGAAATAACAGATAAAACTCATGATCCTTTCAATGGTATCAGAGCCATGTTACTGAGTATGAGAGGCTAAACCCCTCATACTGTCCTTAGGGTTTGTCGAAATCTTGTTATCCTGATTCATGTTATAGATCTTAATAAGCATAGGTTTACTGTTCATCCTCTTTAAAGCTTCAGATCTTATTCTCTAGTGTGAGGTTATCGTTCTATGTTCATAGTGTGAGGGATCCTTGTAGGATATTGATTAAACCTTATTAAACTGTCATCAGTTGCCATCGTCCACAGGCTGGGGAGTGTCGTCAGATACAGGACACAACAGGACACAGTTAACCCGTTTAATCCCCAACCCTCAAGATAACTTAGAACTAAGAACACAACTAAGATAACTTGAGAAACAGATCTGCAAGTAAAGAAGAAGATAAATAGTAGACAATATACATTTAAGAACATTATATAACTGTTAAGATTAATAATACATGATAAGATAACAGGGAAAGTAGACTTACGCCTTAAGGATAGTATGCTTCTCAAATACTGGTAAAACTTTGAAAAGCTTTTAAATAAAAAGACACCCTTCATTTAGGCAATTAGATTTTCATAATAAATACAGATGGTCTCTTTTAAAATTTAAGAGAAAACTAAACAAATATATTTCAGTAGTAACTGAAGAACTTTGCTTTCACAGAAGTCTATTTAGATTCTATAAAAAAGTTAACAACCCAAGAGTATCTCTAGAAGAGGTATCAGAAATAATTAGGCATAAACATCAAAGACTTGATAGATATACCAAATCAAAACTCGACTTTATTAGTTATTTAAAGACTAATAAAAATAATATTAATAGGTGTACAGCCCAATTTTAAAATGAATAATTCAGATAAGAATAAAATTCTTAATGATATAAACCAATCTCTTGTTACAACCCATGTTTTCGTACGTACGAGTCGTCATAAGTCAATTGATGTAAGCTCA
>AWOL01S0008051.1:84516-109511 GCA_000715115.1 Nicotiana otophora | reverse complement strand
TCCATTATGTAAACCCGCAACAAACCTTCACACTCTCGCCACCTCAGTAGAGAGTATCATAAGTGCATGGCGAGATAACTCAGAGAACCTCGCCTCATAATCGGTCACTAATATCTAACCCTGCTGGAGCTGCTCAAACTGAAAGCTTAACTCTTCCCTTTGGGAGGGTGGAATATACATGTCCAGGAAAATACGGGTGAACCTGTCCCAAGTCATGGGAGGAGAATCTGTCGGTCTGCCAAGAATATAAAACTTCCACCATCTACGGGCTAGCCCTCTAGCTAAAAAGTAGCAAAGCCTACCCCATGAGACTCCAATATCCTCATGTTGTACAGTCTATCCCTGTACCGATCTATGAAATACAGGGGATCCTCATGTCACTCACCCCCAAAGACAAGAGGATATAGTCTAGTCCATCTGTCCAATAGTTTTTGAGGATTAGCGGCTACAACTAGCCTGGGCTCAAGTGTAGCTTCTGCCACTGGCTGGGCTCCACCCATAGGTAGTGCACCCTAGGTCTGATATATAGCAGATGTATGTCCATGAGTGTGTGCGGTAGGGGTCTGTGCTCCCCCGCCCGCCTGAGATGTGGCTGGGTCTGCCGGAAATAAACTGGCCTGAGTCATAGTGTCCATGAACCGCAACATATGACCCATGACATCCTGAAATCCCGGTGCAGATGTGAAATCCACCGGAGCTGGCTCTGCCACAGGCACCTCACCTTGTTCCTCAACAATGGGATTCTCTGCTGGACCCACTGGCGGCATAACTGGAACAGTCCTGGGACATCCTCACTCTCTACCATGGGCTGGAGCCATCCCTCGGCCTCAGCCTCTAGCAACTAGGGGAGTAGCTCTTCCCTGGTCTGGAACCTCATTAGAGCGCGTTCTCACCATCTGTGAGAGAATAAGAGAAGGATATTTAGAACTACATCAATTGCACGATGGAATATGAAGAAAGGTAGTTTCCTAACACCCTATAGCCTCTCGAAGATAAGTACAGACGTCTCCGTACCGATCCGCAAGACTCTATTAGGTCTGCTCATAACTTGTGAGACCTACATGAACCTAGTGCTCTGATACCATGTTGTCACGAACCAATTTCACCTATAGTTCATGATGGTGCCCAACACTACAGCTAGGCAAGCCAACTAATAAGTTAAACATATATCAATTATTTTTCAGAATAATTGTTTGAGTAATTTTATTCTTTTACTAGCAATATTAAAGAGAATAGAAAATATACTGATTAATTTAAATTCAAGAAAATAATACCAATTCCAAATTCTACCAATATGTGTGCCAAGATCTAGTGTCATAAGTGTATGAGCATTTAGTAGATTATACAAAACTCCAAATACTATCTGAAATAAAATAGACAGAATGTAAATACAAGAAGAGACACTGATAGCTACAGAACTGCTCAGAAAGGCAGCTTACCACTACACCTCTGGATAACGTGGGTGTAAGATGATAGGTCATCCACTAGTACTTGCCTCAGGTCCTGCACAAAAAGTGCAGCAAGTGTAGTATGAATACGTAAACAACGTGTACCCAGTAAGTATCAAGCCTAATCTCGAAGTGGTAGAGACGAGATGGTCGACTTTGACACTCACTAATGGTCAATAATAATAATTAAAAATAAAAATAGAATATCTAAATCAACATGATTCACAAAGTTAATAATAATTTTATCGAATTAGCAGAAATAATAAAAATCCTTCAAATGTAACAATTCCCAATCTGTTAATTAAATTCACAAATTGTAATAAAAATAGCAAGGTATCGTGTAATTATTATTATTATTAGGTTGGTGGAACTGTACAGAGAGAAGAAGAAGGATATGCACATGGTGTTTATTGACCTAGAGAAAGCGTATGACAAGGTACCTACAGAAGTTCTCTGGAGATGCCTAGAGGCAAAAGGTATGTCGGTTCCCTACATTATGGCGATCAAGGACATGTATGATGGGGATAACACTCGAGTTAGAACAGTAGGAGGCGACTCTGAGCATTTTCCGGTTGTAATGGGATTACACCAAGGTTCTGCACTCAGTCCGTTCTTATTCGCCCTGGTGATGGACGCGTTAACACACCATATTCAAGGGGATGTGCCATGGTGCATGCTATTAGCCAATGACATAGTTTTGATTGATGAGTCGCGAGCCGGTATTAACGAGAGACTGGAGGTTTGGAGACAGGCTCTTGAGTCCAAGGGTTTCAAGCTGAGCCAGACGAAGACGGAATACCTGGAGAGTAAGTTTAGCGCTGAGCCGGTGGAAGTGGGCGTGGATGTGAGGATTGAATCACAGGTCATCTCGAGTAGAGGCAGCTTCAAGTATCTTGGTTCGGTTATCCAGGGGGGATGGGAGATCGACAAGGATGTCACACACCGTATTGTGGTAGGATGGATGAAGTGGAGGTTAGCATCTGGAGTCTTGTGTGATAAGAGAGTGCCACCGATACTCAAAGGTAAGTTCTATAAAGCGGTGATTAGACCGGCCATGATGTATGGGGCTGAGAGTTGGCCCGTTAAAAACTCACATATCTAGAAAATGAAAGTAGCAGAAATGAGGATGTTGAGGTGGATGTGCAGGCACACTAGGATAGATAAGATTAGGAATGATGATATTCGGGAGAAGGTGCATGTGGCTCCCATTGATGACAAGATGCGGGAAGCGACGCTTAGATGGTTCAGACATGTTCAAAGGAGAAGTCTAGATGCTCCTGTACGGAGGTGTGAGCGGCTGGTTGTGGAGGTCACGAGAAGAGGTAGAGGGCGGCCTAAGAAATATTAGGAAGAAGTGATTAGACAGGATATGGCAAGGCTCAATATTTTCGAGGACATGACACTTGATAGGAAGATGTGGAGGTCGAGTATTAGGGTTGTAGGTTAGGAGGTAGTTGAGTCTTGCCTTACTTAGTACCATTGTGGGACTAGCCAGGTAGGGTTTTTGTCTATGATAGCTAGTGGCAATGTTGTATCTTACTATTTCGCTTTTCATTGCAGGACCTATTTACTAGCTATCGCTTTTGCTTTGCATCTTTCTTCTGGTTTCATGGTGTTCTCATTTTTCTTATGATTGCTGTGGTGATACTAATATTGTCTCTTTTTTTCCTTCTGTCTTTTTGTTTTCTTGAGCCGAGGGTCTTTCAGAAATAGCCTCTCTACTCCTTCGGGGTAGGGGTAAGGTTTGCGTATACACTACCCTCCCCAGACCCAATTAGTGGGATATTACTGGGTTATTGTTGTTGTTGTTGTTGTTGTTGTATTAGGCACGATTTCTGCCGAGGTCATACGACCCGATCCAGAGTGTCGTGTACACTGCCGAGGACGTGTGGCACGATCCATAGATGCATCTATCCTGTTGAGGCGTTCGGCCCGCTCCATAAGAAAGGAGGATATTTTCTTATGTGCCTCCGGAAGGAGAGTATATTTATTATAAGATCAATTCGAGAGGAATGAACAATTTCTTTTAACAATTAATTACTTTAAACAGAAAATTAAGCATATGAGATTTTCATCTTTTAATATCTTCCCTAAAAATTCACAATATATATCAATTAATTTAATTAAGTAAGAATACAATTTACACAGGTAATTCATGCTTTTGAATTCTAAACTACCCGAACTTTAGCTTTAATAGTAGCTACGCATGGATTCTCGTCACCTCGTGCGTATGTAGCCCCCACAATTAACAATAATTATTAATTTAATCACCTATGAGGTAATTTACCCCTCACAAGATTAGACAAGAGACTTACCTCAATTTTCTCCAATTTAATCCACTAGAAGGCCTTTTCCACGATTATCCAACTTTGTCTTGCTCGAATCTAGCCAAAATAATTCGATACAATCACTAAATATTATAGGAATCAATTCTATAAGAAAATACTGCATTTTTTCAATAAAAATTCGAAATTAATTCAAAAATTATCCGTGGGGCCCACGTCTCGAAATCTGGCGAAAGTTATGAAATATGAACGCCCACTCAACCATGAGTCTACCCATACCAAAATTACTAAATTCCGATAAAAATTGGGCCCTCAAATCCTCAAATTTATCCAAGAGGGTTTTCAATCTTTTCCAACTTAATTCACCAATTAAATAATAAAAACAGTGATGGATTCAGGTAATTTAACCAATATTGAGTTAAGAATACTTACCCCGCTATTTTCTCTAAAAAGCTCCCAAATTTCGTCCAAATACGAGCTCCAAATGATTAAAAATGGACAGAACTTAAACTCTCTGCCCTGTGATTCCTTCTACGCGATCGCGTAGTACATATTTTTCTGCCCAGAAAATAACCCTACGCGATCGCGGAAAATCCCACGCGATCGCGAAGCACAGTCTCCGCAAGCCTACGCGATCGCAAACCTCCTCACGCGATCGCGAAGCATTAAGCGCGTGGTCCAGCTTCTGCTTCATTTCCTCTTCGCGAACGCGGTCTTATCCACACATTCGCATAGCACGACTTGTCAAACCTACGCGATTGCGGACTCACCTTTTTGTCCTATCAAATCAAGTCCGATTGACCTCAACTTTTGCACGCAAGTCATAAATGACATAACAGAGCTATAAAAATTTTCGGAACTGGATTCCGACTCCGGTATCAAAAAGCCAACTCCCCGGGTAAACTTCCAAACTTAAATTCTTGTTTTAGCGATTTCAAGCCTAATTTAACTACGGACTTCCAAATAAAATTCCGAACACATTCCTAAGTCAAATATCACCATACGGAGCTATTGGAACCGTCAAATTCTGATTCCGGGGTCGTTTTCTCAAAATATTGACCGAAGTCAAACTTGCCCTTTTAAGGCTAACTTAAGAAACCAAGTGTTCCGATTTCAACCCAAACACTTCCAAATCCCGAATCAACCATCCCCACAAGTCATAAATCATTAAAAGCACATAGGGGGAGTTTTATTTTAGGGAACAAGGTTCTAAAAGTTAAAATGACCGGTTGGGTCATTACAGTTGGGTATCATGATGACACCTAGTCTTAAGGATTAGGTAAGCCTAACACTTACTGAATAACAACAATAATTAAATAACATCTAACAATTTATGAAATAGACCTCTATAAAATTTACAATTCCCAAAATCGGTAGTACAAGTCATAAGCTCTACTGAGTTATTAGAAAGCCTCTAAATACAACTATTTTGAAATAGAGGTAAAACAGTGTAAGTACAATATCAGAAGGTGACTCCGAAGCCTGCGAATGCAACAACAGGTTTACCTTGAGTCTCCACAACAAGATCTGTACAGCTAGCTAGCAATCAACTGACTCCAATTTACCTGGCTCTGCACAAAAATGTGCAGAATTGTAGTATGAGTACACCACAGTCGCTACCCAGTAAGTATCAAGGCGAACCTCAGTGGAGTAGTGTCGAGGTACAGTCAAGACACTCACTAGTCAAATAACTTGTGCCATACAAAATAATCGAAAACAAATAGCAGTGATAGCAACAATAATCCACTAGTGATATAAACAGTAAGACAACAAAAACACCAGAATTATTACTCAGACGAATAAGAAACACAAGTACAACCAATTAAATAAGTCTTTCACATATAATTTCTCCCAATAAATACCCTCCAAATATTTCTCTTCAAATAATTATCTTTCGAATATAAAACTCTTTCAAACAAATATCTCATATCATAATCATAAAATACGGTTCTCGACCCCCTTTCATATTTTCACGGCACCTCGTGCCCATATCTCTATCACAACCGCATGGATAACTCTCATGCCAAATATGTCTATACATATAATCCGCACGATTAATTAATTTTCAATAAAGTAAGGTTACAATTTTTTTAAATCAAGTAAAAATTCAACAAAGAAATGAGCTTATTTTAGAAATAATTTGAGTAAAAAAAATGACATTTCAATTTAAATAAATTATCAGATAATCTATTGTTTCGGATGTAAAACTTATCAATTTAAAACATAATAGTAACTTTTTTTATTTAAAACAACTCAGTCATCAAAAACCGGTAAAACCAGGAATATATAAATCTTCAGAGTCTCGTACTAAAAAGACCAAGCCAACACAATACAACAAAGAATACAAACACATAGTAAAACAAAATAATACATCACAGCAGATCACAAGGATTGACCTATAACGGAAATACAAAATAACCAAAGACAAGTGCAACCATAGAGAGATGTCAACAAAGGTCACTCCCGAGATACCGTCTCGAAGTCCCAAAAGTAAATGCTTAATAGGGGATCTCCCGAGGTACCGTCTCGTAGTCCCAAAAGTAAATATGCAAGAAAGGGAGATCTCTCGAGGTACCGCCTCGTAGTCCCTAAGTAAATATGCAAGAAACAACAATTCCCCCAGGCTATCACAAATCATCACAATTCAATTCCCGACATAGCCCACCTTGTCTCGCCACGTGTGCAATAATAAAGTAAATGCCCGCCTTGTCTCATCACACGCGCATAATAATATTCTCACCTTGTCTCGCCACATGCGCAAACCTACCCCCTCCCCCCCCCATATATATATATATATAGCCCGCCTTGTCACGGCGCATGTGCATAAATCAATAGTAACAATAGCACGACAGAAATCTCGTGCAAACACCCGAATAAACCTCCCCACAATATAACGTGCCAATATCACATTTCATAAATTGCACCTCAAGTGCTAAGATATTACAACATATCACAGATTGCACATCAAATGCTCAAATATTACAACATATCACACATTGCACATCAAGTGCTCAAATATTACAACTTATCATAAAAATCAACAATACATTATTTTCCACAATAAGGAGCCCATGGCTCGACCAAAATGTGCACAAAACCTTAACAAATATATCCGGGAGTGAACAACTCAACAAAATAATATTTTACATAAAAATCAAGGTGGCAGTCACATCAAATCATCATATAAAAACAAATCCAACAAAACAAGGATTTAGGCAAGATAATTAAAGGATTTAATAAGTGCCAATAATTTCTAATTTAATATATAAGGGCGTCTAAGGATTTTAACCAATGTAATTTGCACATATAAACCAAGTACGTACTTGTCACCTCGCGTACATGGTGGTTTTCAATTACACAAATTGCACATAAGACTCAATGCCTAAGAGATATTTCCCCCACTCAAGATTAAGCAAGATACTTACCTTTTTAGAGTTAAGCCGATATTCAAAAAATTGCCTTCTTTATTGAATTGACCTCCGGACAGCTCAAATCTATCCAAATTAATTGTATAATTTTATTAAAATTCATCAGAAATAATTCCAGGATAATAATACGTCGACTAAAAAATTTAGTCCAAAAAGTCAACAAAAGTCAACGCGGGGCCCACCACTCGGAACCCGACATAATTTTCATGAAATCCGAACACCATTCTGATACGAGTTCAACCATACCAATTTTATCAAATTCTGATTTCAACTCAACTCTCAAATCTTCAATTTAAACCAAGAGTGTTTTCTAAATCTTCCAACATAATTCACCAATTAAATGTTAAAAATAATCATGGATTCGGGTAATTTGACCAATATTGAGTTAAGAACGCTTACCCGTTGTTTTCCTTGAAAATCTCCTGTCCCATTTTCAGAACTTAAATATTCTGCCGAGTGATTTCTTCTATGTGATCGCAGACAAAGTCCCGCGATCGCGAAGTGCAAATGCAAGCTGCCCAGAAAAGACCCTATGCGATCGTGGTGTCCTTCAAGCGATCATGAAGCACATGATCCTCAGCCCTACGCGATCGCGGACAGGCACACGCGATCGCATACAGCAAACGCGTGGCCCAACCTTTTGCCTCATTCCTCTACGCGAACGCGGCCTAGCCCACGCGTTCGCGATGCACAATGTTCTCAAGCTACGCGATCGCATAGAGTAAAATCTCCACTGCCCATTTAAACCTACGCGATCGCGGACCTTCTCACGCGATCGCGTAAAAGAAAACCAGACCTAAGCACCAGAAAATTTCAGCAAAACACCAAGTCCAAAAATTGATCCGTTAACCATCCGAAACTCACCCGAGGTTCTCGGGATCTCAACTAAATACACCAACAAGTCTTAAAACATCATACAGACTTAGTAGAAACCTTAAATCACATCAAATAACGCTAAAATCACAAATCACACCCCAATTCAAGCTTAATGAAACTTAAGAATTTCCAGCTTCTACATTCGATGTCGAAACCTATCAAATCAAGTCCGACTGACCTCAAATTTTGTACACAAGTCATAAATGACATAATAGAGCTATGGAAATTTTCGGAACTGGATTCCGACCTCGATATCAAAAAGTCAACTCGCCGGTCAAATTTTTCGAAAACTTAATTTTCGCCATATCAAGCCAAATTTTATTACGGACTTCCAAATAATTTTTTCGGACACGTTCCTACGTCCAAAATCACCATAAAGAGTTATTGGAATCATCAAAATTCGAAATCTGAGGTCGTTTACACATAAATTAAATCTCCGGTCAACTCTTTTCATTTAAGCTTCTAAATAGGAATTGTTCTTTCAATTTAATTCCGAATCTTCCGAAAATCAAACTCGACCCCACCCGCGGGTCATAGTACATATTACGAAGTTGCTCGAGACCTTAAATCACTGAACGGGGTGTTTATTCTTAAAACGACAAGTCGGGTCGTTATACATATAATTATTGATCAAGCTTTGTCAAAAAAGAATCAGGTCAAAGGAGAGAATTTTTGGGATTTATCCTGATTTTCTTTTTATATTTGGAATTTACCTATTACTTGAAGGAAGGATAAAATATTTACCAAAAAAATCATTTTCTTTATTTTTATATTATGTTGTGCAATATTTATTATTAAATTGGTAATAACTTTTTATTACACTGTCACTTGGATTAACATTCTTGTTCACTGCTCTCCTTTTAATATAATATAGATATATATGTATATTCTTTTTCTTACTCATAAATTATTATTTTTATACTTTTATTTTATTATTCATAATTCTAAAAAAAATTCCCTATATTTAAAGTATAAATATCCATATATTATCTCTATTCCAAGTGTGTAAATTTTAATTAGTTTTTCCTATTTAATAATCTACCTTTAATCATATTAATATCATATTTAAAGCTAAGATTTGATTTTGACTCGTTCAAAGTATAAACAACAAAATTAACTTATTATTTTATAATAGAATCTACTAATTTTTTTAGTAGTTGTTATTTTGTATTATATATCGTAAGCAATTAAATTTTATTCTCTTCCATTTTAATTGAAATGTTGAGTTTCAATTTTAATTATGTAAATTTATGGTATAAGAGATTGGTATATATTTGTAAATTGTTACTATGTTGTTAGGAATTCTTTCACTATTAAATATTTTAAACTTTATCTATGGAGATTTCAGTTACGTGGTACTATTCATTTTACGGCTTTTCTCACCATGATCCATAAATATTTTCTCATCTCAAATTCAAATAAGTCTTATTTCTATACTTTTACATTGTAACATTTTTTTTTCTTGTCCTAGCATGTCGTTATTGCATTTGTTTTGCTTAAAAGTTTTACATTGTGATGTGATCTTTTAATAGCTTGCCACTCAATTTAATTTTTATTCTTAATTTACATTAGTAATAAAATCTTAATTTACATTTAGCATTAGATTACATGCGATTAATTTTGAGATTAGTAGCTATTACTATAATTTATTAATTCTTTTCTTTTTGTGTTTTTCTTAACATATAGCAATTAGTAACAAAATCGCATGCTTGACCCAAAAAAACCCCAAAAAATAAAAATATAAAAATATTCACTAATTGATTACATTTTTTCTTTAACTTAATTTTGAAATTAGTAACTAATGCCCTAAATTTGTTGATTTTTGTGTGTGTGTTTTTTTACATGGGAAAAACATTTAGATTGTTATAAATATATTATATTATGGATGTTCATTTAGTATTCCGTTATGGATAAATATTACCCCTGGTAGAAGATTATCTATATCTGGTTTAATGAGCTTATCCTTTCGGTACTCCGTTATTGATAAATATTACCCCCGTTAGAAGATTATCTATATCTGATATAATGAGCTTATCCTTTCGGTAATCCGTTATGGATAAACATTACCCCGGTAGAAGATTATCTATATCTGGTACAGTAGCAGCTTACACAGCAGCTTGCAGAAGCAGCTTACACAACAGCTTGCTTTCTTCTATAAATAAAGGAGATTTTAGTTCATTATGTACATAAGTTTAAAGTTTGAATAATATATCAGTTTCTCTTTCTACTTGTCTTTACTTTACAGTCTTTATTTTATAACACGTTATCAGCACAAGACTCTGCCATCTCGAGCAAATACTTTGAAAGTATCAGATAATATGGATAATCCTCAAATTATGTTTGGATCAATGATCAATCATGAAGATATTTGTATAATTGATAGTGGAACAACTCATGCCATATTCAAAGATCAGAAATACTTTTCTTATTTGCATAAGGAAAAAGCAAATGTTTCAACAATTTCTGGTAATATAAGTTTAATTGAAGGCTCCGAAAGAGCCACTATATTTCTATCTAAGAGAACAATATGTATAATAGACAATGAATTATTCTCCTCCAAGTCTCGAAGAAACTTGTTGAGTTTTATAGATATCCGCCGAAATGGGTATCATGTTGAGACGATAGATGAAATGAATATGGAATATCTTTGTATTACAAAGAATTTTTCTGGCTAGAAGTGCATTGTAAAAAAGTTACCAACTTTATCTTCTGGCTTATACTATTAAAATATTAGTACAGTTGAAGCACACTCTATCGTAAACCAGAAGTTTACTGATTCAAATATTTTTGTGCTTTGGCATGGCCGTTTGGGCCATCCTGGATCAATAATGATTTGACGAATAACTGAAAATTCGAGTGGGCATCCATTAAAGAACCTGAAGATTCTTACATATAATGAATTTTCTTGTGATACTTGTTATCAAGGCAAAATGATCACTAGACCATCAACAATGAAGGTTGGCATTGAATCCCCTGCCTTTTTAGAACATATACATGGGGATATATGTGGACCTATTCACCCACCAAGTGGGCTGTTTAGATATTTTATGGTCCTAATAGATGCATCTTTAAGATGGTCTCATGTGTGCCTACTATCATCTCGCAACCTGGCATTTGCAAAGCTATTAGCCTAAATAATTCGATTAGGGGCACAATTCCCATATTATCCCATAAACGCTATTCGCCTTGATAATGCTGGAGAATTCTCATCTCAAGCTTTTGATGATTATTGTCTATCAGTTGGGATAAAAGTTGAACATCCTGTAGCTTATGTTCATACTCAAAATGGCCTTGCAGAGTCATTTATTAAATGCCTGCAATTGATAGCAAGACCACTAGTGAAAATAAAATTGCCCACTACTATTTAGGGCCATGCTATCTTGCATGCAGCATCACATATCCATGTCACGACCCGGAATTTTCCCCCGACGGGACCGTGATGGCACCTAACATTTCATTTGCTAGGCAATCCAACGTTAGAAAATTATTAAACTAATTCCTTATTTCCATTCAGTAAATAATAATAATTAACTAAGATGAAATATGATAAGTGCGGAATATTATAAAACTGTATTAGTTACTACCACCCGGATTTGGAGTTATAATTCACGAGCATTCTAGAAATTTCTACAAGTAATAGTTTGAAAGAAATGCAACTGTCTGAATGAAAGAAACAGTAGGACATAAAAGATAGACGGGGACTTCAAGGTCTGTGAACGCTGATAGATCTACCTTAAGTCTCCGGACAGTGGACCAATAGTAAAAATCTCGATCGACTCGAGCCGGTACTAAAATCTGCACAGAAAGTGTAGAGTGCAGTATCAGTACAACCGACCCCATATACTGGTAAGTGTCGAGCCTAACCTCGACGAAGTAGTGACGAGGCTAAGGCAAGGCACCTACAAATCAACCTGTATAATTTAACAGTGTATATACAAATAATAGAAATGAAGAACTATACAGGAATTGTCAGGAGGGGAATATGCTGAGGGGAATACGAGATAAAGAAATACAACAGAATGATAACCGGAGCAGTCACAAATACCATGAATCAATAGGAATAGTAAATACAGTAAAGGAAACATGCACGGCATCACCCTTCGTGCTTTTACTCTCAATCTCACCATAAAATTAATAGAAACATCACGACATCACCCTTCGTGCATTAACTCTCATATCATGGAACGACATCACCCTTCATGCATTAACACTCACAATATGGCACGGCTCCTTTCTTGTGGAGCGGATCGAACGCCTCGGCAGGATAGATGCATCTATGGATCACTCCGCACGTCCCTCGGTAGTGTACACGACACTCTGGATCGGACCGTACGTCCTCGACAGAAATCGTGCTTAATAATAATAATAATTATATGATACTTTAATAGTTATTTCAAGCTTGCGAAGCTAATTGATAAATTGGAGAATCCTAAAATATAATGAATTATTATTCCTGCTTGTTAAGAAATTAATTGTTATTCCTGTAAATGAAATTAATTGATAAATTAAAAATTATTTGAATTTAAGGAGTTTAATTAATATATTGAGAATTGCTGCATTTGAAGGAATATGATTATTTTCGCTGGTTAAATAAATTATTGTAAATTCTGTGAATCATGCTGATTTAGATATTCTAGTTGTATTTCAGTTATTATTATTGACCCATAGTGAGTGTCAAAGTCGACCATCTCGTCTCTACCACTTCGAGATTAGGCTTGATATTTACTGAGTACACGTTATTTACGTACTCACACTACACTTGCTGCACTTTTTGTGCAGGACCTGAGGCAAGTACTAGTGGGGGACCTATCGTCTTACACCCACGTTATCCAGGGACATAGTGGTGAGCTGCTTGTTTTTATTTCAGATAGTATTTGAGGTTTCTGAGCCGTTCTGCAGCTACTAGTGTCTCTCCTTGTATTTTTCATTCTGTATATTTTTATTTCAGACTGTATTTGAGGTTTTGTATAATCTACTAAATGCTCATACACTTGTGACATCAAGTCTTGGCACACACATTGGTAGAATTTGGTGTTTTATTATTTTTTGGTTTTAAATTTTGTCAATATATGCTTAATTTATTAAGTTGGCTTGCCTAGCTGTAGTGTTGTGCGCCATCACGACCTATAGGTGAAATTGGGTCGTGACAACATGGTATCAGAGCACTAGGTTCACGTAGGTCTCACAAGTTATGAGCAGGCCTAATAGAGTCTTGCAGATCGGTACGGAGACGTCTGTACTTATCTTCGAGAGGATATAGGGTGTTAGGAAATTACCTTTCTTCATATTCCATCGTGCAATTGATGTAGTTCTAAATATCCTTCTCTTATTCTCTCTCAGATGGTGAGAACGCACTCGAATGAGGTTCCAGGCCAGGGAAGAGCTACTCCCCTAGTTGCTAGAGGCCGAGGCAGAGGCAGAGGCAGAGGCTGAGGGAGGGCTCCAACCCATAGTAGAAGGCGAGGACGTCCCAGGACTGTTCCAGTTATGCCGCCAGTGGGTCCAGCAGAGAACCCCATTGTTGAGGAACAAGATGAAGTGCCTATGGCAGAGCCAACTCCGGTGGATTTCACATCTGTACGGGGATTTCAGGATGTCATGGGTCGTATGCTGCAATTCATGGACAATATGACTCAGGCCGGT
Source organism: Nicotiana otophora (assembly GCA_000715115.1). Classification (NCBI taxonomy): domain Eukaryota; kingdom Viridiplantae; phylum Streptophyta; class Magnoliopsida; order Solanales; family Solanaceae; genus Nicotiana; species Nicotiana otophora. The sequence goes on along the minus strand of AWOL01S0008051.1, from coordinate 95,831 downwards.
TTATTTCCGGCAGACCCAGCCACATCTTAGGCGGGCGGGGGAACACAGACCCCTACCGCGCAGGCTCATGGATAGACAACTGCTGTATATCAGACTTAGGGTGCACTACCCGTGGGTGGAGCCTAGCCAGTGGCAACAGCTACACCTGATCCCAGGCCAGCTGTAGTCACTGATCCTAAGAAACTATTGGATCGATGGGCTAGACTACATCCTCCTGTCTTCGAGGGTGAGCGACATGAGGATCCACAGGATTTCCTAGATAGATATATTCCACCCTCCCAGAGGGAATTGTTGCGGTTTCAGTTTGAGCAGCTCCAACAGGGTCAGATGTTAGTGACTGATTATGAGGCGAGGTTTTCTGAATTATCTCGCCATGCACTTATGATACTTCCTACTGAGGCGGAGAGAGTGCAGAGGTTTGTAGCCGGTTTACATACTGGCATTCAGGCCACTATGGCTCGAGAGGTTGAGATGGGTACTTCTTATGAGCTAGTTGTGGAGATAGCCCGGAGGATTGAGGGTGTGCGTCAGCGGAGCCGAGAGCAGATTATGAGAGATAAGCGGTTCAGGTACTCTGGAGAGTTCAGAGGTGCTCCGTCTGGGGGAAGAGGTCAGTTCGTGAGGGGCAAGTCCAGCAGACCCCCATTTCTAGCACCACCACCTCCTTGGGTTACTCCATTGCGACCTTATCTCAGTGCTATACCAAAGAGTTCTTACTGCCCACCAGCTATTCAGGGTCCTCCCAGTGGGTATTCAGGTCCCCAGGGCCAGACTCTTAGCCAGTAGCCCATCGCACTGAAGAGTTGTTACGAGTGCGGGGATCCCAGTCACATGCGGAGGTTTTGCCCCAGGCTTCGGGGTAGACTAGTACAGCAGGGTCAGCAGTCCATGCTTATGTCACGACCCAAATTAGCCCTCCGTAAGGTGTCGTGATGGCACATAGTCTTTACGACCAGGTAAGCCTAATATTACAAAAAATATAAAGAAAACACAACATTTTAAAGATAAACAACATATACAAAATAATTTTCCAAGACCTGGAATATTACTAAGTCACAATATGCTATAATCTATGTAGCTCTATACAAAAGTCTGAAGATAATAAAGAAAGTCTCTAGGTGGGGGAGTAGAAGAGGACTCAGAAGATCTGCAGACGCAAGCAGTAGTACCTTGAAGTCTCCTAAAATCAGCAGCACGCACTAACCCCAAGGCTGATAGCTCGCACCTGGATCTGCACACGAAAACATGTGCAGGGAAGGGCATGAGTACACCACAATGGTACCCAGTAAGTGCCAAGCCTAACCTCGGTCGAGTAGTGACGAGGTCAGGTCAAGGCCCTATCAAAGTAAATATAATAAATTAAACAGTAAAAGATGTAAGTACAATTTACAGTAACACAATTAAAGAAACTCTCGAAAATTTAACAGTTAAGGGAGCCCTCGGCTCAGAACAAGGTAAACACCGTGGGGAATCTTCCGGGATACCGTCCCACATATCCAAATGAATATGCAGTACAAGGGGGTCTCCCGANNGTATGGCATCGAGTTATACAGTTTATACTGAACACATATAAGGAAAGTAGGGACTTAACTAAGCGTGGCACACAGAATGTCAAATAGGCAGTTAAAACATGTAAGCATACTTCTCTAGTCTAAGTTTAACAATTAAACGTATTAGTGCAATTTAATAAGGAACAAATAGTTTATGATTTAGAAAGGAAAAATAGAATTTTTGCAATAATAACTCGTGTACGTACTCGTCACCTCACGTACACGGCGCCTACACATCAGTTAATATCAAGCATCTTAAAGGTAAGTCCCCAACACAAGGTTAGGTAAGCTACTTACCTCGAACTGCTCAAATCAACTCGATATCACGTTCTTGCCATGAGTATCCGACTCCAAATGGACCGAATCTATTCAAATTAATTGAATAGTGTAAATATAACTACAAGTAACTAATTTAGCTAATTAATTCGAAGCTAAAGCGTGCAATTAGGAAAAATGCCCAAAACGTCTCCCCGGGCCCACGTCTCGGAATCGGGTAAAAATGACAAATTATGAACACCCACTCACTCACGAGTTCACTCAAACAAAAATCATCTAAATCTGACGTCAAATTCCCATTCAAATCTTAGATTTTCAATTGGGGAACCTTTTCCCCCATTTCCAAACTTCTACCCTCAATTCCCTTAATTAGACGAGGAAAACAACAATAGATTAATGTATTATGATCAGAATAGAGTTAGAATTAGTTACCCAATAGTTCTCCTTCACAATTCCTCGAGAAATCGTCTCCCACCGAGCTCTAAATCGAATTGGTGAAAAATGAGGGATGAACTCTCGAAGCTGGCTCTTCAACCTAGCGATTTCCGCACCTGCGCTCCTGGGGACGCATCTGCGGCCAAGCACCTGCGGATAAATCATCGCAGGTGCGAAGGTCACTTATCCGGGCTGGGTACGCACCTGCGCGCTTGAGTCCGCACCTGCGGATGTGCTTCTGCGCTCAATCGTCCGCTTCTACGGAACCTTGGGTCTTTCTCACCTCCGCATCTATGACTGCCCTTCCGCAGCTGCGGCTCCGCTCTTGCGGCTCACTCGTCGCATGCGACCACTGACTCCCTGGTCTAAAAGCGCACCTGCGATCCCAGCCTCGCTTCTGCGAGGCCGCATCTGCGGACTCCCCACCACAGGTGCGAAAACACCAGAACCAGCAACTTAAAAATTCCTCTAAGTCCAAGCTTTCACCCGTTAAGCATCCGAAACACACCCGAGGCCCCCGGGACCTCAACCAAATATACCAACCAATCCTAAAACACCATACGAACTTAGTCGAGCCTTCAAACCAATACCGAACAACACCAAAATCATGAATCAAGCACGGATTCAAGCCTAAGAATTTAAAATTTTCCAAATTATACAAACGATGCCGAACCATATCAAATCTAGTCCGAATGACCTCAAATTTTACACACAGGTCACAAATGACACTATGAACCTACAACTACTTTCGGAATTCCATTCTGAGCTCGATATCAAAATTTTCACTATCGGCCGAAATCGCCGAAAAACTAACTTTTGCCAATTCAAGCCTAAATCTACTACAGACTTCCAAAACACATTCCGGATGCGCTCCTAACCCCAAAATCACTCAACGGAGCTAACTGAGTTGACGTAATTCCATTCTGGATCTATCTTCACATAGTTCCGACTACAGTCCAAACTCTAAGGCTTAAACTCACAACTAGGGACTAAGTGTCCCAAAACTCTCCGAATTCCATAACCAAACACTCCAGCAATTCCCAAAAGCAGAGACAAATATGGGGAAAATATATATTAGGGGATCGAGACTCAAATTCTCAAAGTGACCGGCGGGTCTTTACATCCCCCCCTTAAAACAATCGTTCGTCCTCGAACGAGTACAAAGACATACCTGAAACTGTGAAAAGATGAGGGTATTGGCTGCACATATCCTGCTCGGTCTCCCAAGTCACCTCCTCAACCGGTTGACCCCTCCACTGGACCTTTACTAAAGCAATATTCTTTGACCTGAGCTTTTTGACATGCCTGCCCAAAATGGCTACTTGCTCCTCAACATAAGATAGATCCTTGTCCAACTGGACTGAGCTGAAATCCAATACATGAGTCAGATCACCGTGATACTTCCGGAGCATAGACACGTGGAATACTGGGTGAACTCCTGCTAGGCTGGGAGGCAAGGCAAGCTTATAAACAACCTCCCCAACTTGCCGCAATATCTCAAAAGTGCCAATGAACCTCGGGATCATCTTGCCCTTCTTCCCAAACCTCATGACGCCCTTCATAGGCGATACCCGAAACAAGACCCGCTCACCAACCATAAATGCCAAGTCACGAACCTTACCGTCCGCATAACTCTTCTGCTTGGACTGGGCTGTACGAAGTTTCTCCTGAACCACCTTCACCTTATCCAGGGCATCCTGGACCAAATCTGTACCCAACAATTGGGCCTCACCCGGCTCAAATCATCCCGCTAGGGACCGGTACCACCTACCATACAAAGCCTCATACGGTGCCATCTGAATGCTGTAACGGTAACTATTGTTATAATCGAACTCTGCGAGTGGCAAGTATTGGTCCCATGACCCTCCGAACTCCATCACACAGGCACGGAGCATATCCTCAAGAATCTGAATTGTGCGCTCGGACTGCCCATCCGTCTGAGGGTGAAAGGTTGTGCTCAACTCCACCTTAGTACCCAACTCCTGCTGTACGGCTCTCCAAAACCGTGATATGAACTATGTACCTCTGTCTGAAATGATAGATACTGGAATACCATGAAGGCGGACAATCTCCCTGATATAAATCTTAGCCAACCACTCAGAAGAATAAGTGGTCAACACTGGAATAAAATGAGCTGACTTGGTTAGCCGATCCACGATTACCCAAATAGCATCGAACTTTCTCAAAGTCCGTGGTAGTCCAACTACAAAGTCCATGGTGATCTGCTCCCACTTCCACTCTGGGATCTCTAACCTCTGAAGTAATCCACCCGGTCTCTGGTGCTCATATTTGACCTGCTGACAGTTAAGACACTTGGCCACAAACCCAACTATATCCTTCTTCATCCTCCTCCACCTCTAATGCTGTCTCAAATCCTGGTACATCTTCGCGGTACCGGGATGAATGGAGTACTGCGAGCTGTGGGCCTCCTCGAGAATCAACTCCCGAAGCCCATCTACATTGGGCACACAGATCCGGCCCTGCATCCTCATCACACCGTCATCACCAATAGTCACATCTCTGGCATCACCTCGCCGAACCCTATCCTGAAGAACTAGATGATGGGGATCATCATACTGGCACCACTGCCTGCTGATAAGTGATGTCCATCTCCAACTCCCTGGCCATACTGGTCCGAATACTGGGGTGGAGTCTCTCAATGAAGCGACGAACCCTCTCTCTAACTGTCGCAACTAGAGCCGGTGCATGGCAAGCTAACTCACTGAAACAGACTGCATACTTCGACACAGTCATAGCACCCCGATGCAACTGCTCAAATTCTGTGCGCCAAGCATCCCTGAGTCTCTGAGGAACATACTCACGCAAGAACATCTCTGAAAATTGAGCCCAAATGAGTGAGGCTGCCTCGTCCAGATTACTCAGCTCATAGGCACGCCACCACTGATATGTTGCTCCCCTCAACTGGAAAGCGGTGAAAGAAACCCCACTCGTCTCCAAAATGCCCATAGTGCGGAGAATACGATAACACTCCTCAAGAAAACCCAGAGCATCATCTGAAGCTAGTCCGCTGAAAGTAGGTGGGTGGTACTTCTTGTACCTCTCAAGTCTGAGCTGCTCTGCCTCAGAAGCAGCTACCCTGATCTCATGCTGAACTGAAGCCACTGGGGGCATAGGAATATACTCTGGGGCCTGATCAACCTGGACCCTCTGCTTAGGAGTGCGGGCTGCGGGAGTTTGTGCCCCTCCCCCGACCTGAGATGTAGCGGGAGCTATTGGAAATAGTCCAGCCTGAGCTAGAGTGCTGAACATGCTCATGAACTGAGCTAAAGTTTCCTGGAGGGATGGAGTAGCAATATGGATCTCAGGTACTGGCCCTCCAGCTGGAGCTACTGAGGGCTCCTCTAATGCAGCTCTCGCAGGTGCTCGGGCTGCACCGCGTGGTCGACCTCTACCCCGACCCCGACCTATGGCGGCTCTGACAAGGGGCTCGGGTGCCTGATCGTCGATCCGATCGGTACGGGTCCTCACCATATGTGAGAAAGAATATAATAGAGTTTTAGAATTTTGATGTCAATAACTCGCACGACAAGGAAATCAAAGGAATATGATTGTTCTTAACAGTTACATAGCCTCCCGAAGATAAGTACGGACGTCTCCGCACTGATCCGCGAAACTCTAATAAACTGGCTTGTGACCAGTGACTCCTATGAACCTCTGATACCAAATTGTCACGACCCAAATCAGCCCTCCGTAAGGTGTCGTGATGACACCTAGTCTTTACGACTAGGTAAGCCTAATATTACAAAAAATATAAAGAAAACACAGCATTTTAAAGATAAACAGCATATACAAAATAATTTCCCAAGACCCGGAATATCACTAAGTCACAAGTTGCTATAATCTATGTAGCTCTATACAAAAGTCTAAGGATAATAAAGAAAGTATCTAGGCGAGGTAGTAGAAGGGGACTCTGAAGATCTGCGGATGCAAGCAATGGTACTTTGAAGTCTCCTAAAATCAACAGCACAAACTAACTCCAAGGTTGATAGCTCGCACCTAGATCTGCACACGAAAACATGTGTAGGGAAGGGCATGAGTACACCACAATGGTACCCAGTAAGTGCCAAGCCTAACCTCGGTCAAGTAGTGACGAGGTCAGGTCAAGGCCCTACCGGAGTAAATATAATAAATTGAATAGTAAAAGATATAAGTAAATTTACAGCAACATAGTTAAAGAAACTCTCCAAAATTTAATAGTTATGGGAGCCCTCGGCTCAGAACAAGGTAAACACCATGAGTAATCTCCCGGGATACCCTCCCGTAGATCCAAATGAAAATGCAGGCACAGGGGGATCTCCCGGAAAACGTCCGTAATCCCAAAGTAAATATGCAGTGCTGAGGGATCTCCCGGAATACGTCCGTAGTCCCAAAGTAAATATGTAGTACTGGGGGATCTCCCGGAATACGTCAGTAGTCCCAAAGTAAATATGCAGTACATGGGAATCTCCCGAAATACGTCCGTAGTCCCAATTTAAATATGCAACGCAAGATGAAATGGCAGGTATGGCATCGAGTTATACAGTTTGTACTGAAAAAATATAAGGAAAGTAGGGACTTAACTAAGAATGGCGGACAGAATGTCAAATAAGCAGTTAAAACACGTAAGCATGCTTCTCTGGTCTAAGTTTAACAATTAAACGTATTAGTGCAATTTAATAAGGAAAAAACAGTTTATGATTTAGAAAGGAAAAACGGAATTTTTGCAATAATAGCCCGTGTACGTACTCGTCATCTCACGTACACGGCACCCACACATCAATTAATATCAAACATCTTAAAGGAAAGTCCCCAACACAAGGTTAGACAAGCCACTTACCTCGAACCGCTCAAATCAACTCGATATCACGTTTTTTCCACGGGTATCCGACTCCAAATGGCCCGAATCTATTCAAATTAATTGCATAATGTAAATATAACTGCAAGTAACTAATTTAGCTAATTAATTCGAAGCAAAAGCGTGAACTTAGGAAAAACGCCCAAAATGTCTCCCCGGGCCCACGTCTAGGAATCGGGTAAAAATTTCAAATTATGAACACCCATTCACTCACGAGTTCACTCGAACAAAAATCATCTAAATCCGACGTCAAATTCCCATTCAAATCTTAGATTTTCAATTGGGGAACCTTTTCCCCCCATTTCCAAACTTCTACCCTCAATTAGACGAGGAAAACAACAATAGATTAATGCATTATGATCAAAATAGAGTTAGAATTAGTTACCCAATAGTTCTCCTTCACAATTCCTCGAGAAATCGTGTCCCACCGAGCTCTAAATCGAATTGGTGAAAAATGAGGGATGAATCCTCGAAGCTGCCTCTTCAACCCAGCGATTTCCGTATATGTGCTTCTGGGGACGTATCTGCGGTCACGCACTTGCGGAAAAATCACCGCAGGTGCGAAGGTCACTTATCCGGACTGGGTCTTCACCTGCACGATTTAGTCCGCACCTGCGGATGCGCTTCTGCGCTCAATCGTCCGCTTCTACGGAACCTGAGGTCCTTATCACCTCTGCATCTGCGACTGCCCTTCCGCAGATGCGGCTCAGCTCATGCGGCTCACTCGTCACATCTGCGACCACTGACTCCCTGGCCTAAAAGTGCACCTGCGATCCCAGCCTCACTTCTGCGAGGCTGCACCTGCGGACTCCCCACCGCAGGTGTGAAAACACCAGAACCAGCAACTTAAAAATTCCTCTATGTCCAAGCTTTCACCCGTTAAGCATCCGAAACACACCCGAGGCCCCCGAGACCTCAATCAAATATACCAACCAATCCAAAACACCATACAAACTTAGTCGAGCCTTCAAACCACACCGAACAACACCAAAATCATGAATCAAGCACGGATTCAAGCCTAAGAATTTAAAATTTTTCAAATTCTGCAAACAACTCCGAACCACATCAAATCTAGTCTGGATGACCTCAAATTTTACACAAAGGTAAAAAATGACACTACAAACTTATATCCACTTTTGCAATTTCATTCCGAGCTCGATATCAAAATTTCCACTATCGACCGAAATCGCCGAAAAATTAACTTTCGCCAATTCAAGCCTAAATCTACTACAGACCTCCAAAACATATTCCGGACACGTTCCTAACCACAAAATCACTCAACGGAGCTAACAGAGTCAACAGAATTCCATTCTAGATCCGTCTTCACACAGTTCCGACTACGGTCCAAACTCTAATGCTTAAACTCACTACTAGGGACTAAGTATCCTAAAACTCTCCGAATTTCATAACCAAATACTCCGGCAAATCCCAAAAGCAGAGACAAATATGGGGAAAATAGATATTAGGGGATCCGGGCTCAAATTCTCAAAATAACCGGCCAGGTCATTACAGCTTACCGGACCAGTTGCTCCACCAGTAGTTCGACCACCAAGAGGTGGAGGACATGTGGGTAGGGGACGTCCTAGAGGTGGAGGTCATCCAGGCGGAGGCCAGCCAGTTGGAGCTCCAGCTTGATTTTATGCTTTTTCGACTAGACCAGATGCTGTGATTATAGGTATTATTTCTATTTGCGACAAAGATGCCTTAGTATTATTTGATCCAGGATTCACGTATTCATATGTGTCATCTCTATTTGATCCATTCTTGGTTGTTTATCGTGAGTCCTTGAGTACTCTTGTTTATGTGTCCACTCCTGTAGGCGATTCTGTTATTGTGAACCGAGTCTACCGATTTTGTATTATTACATTCAGTGGTTATGAAACTAGAGCAGATCTTTTATTGTTCGAGATGACTGATTCTGAAATTATTCTGGGTATGGACGGGTTATCTCCATATCATGCTATTCTATATTGTCATGCCAAAACTGTTACCTTGGCTATTCCATCTTTGCCTAGGCTGGAGTGGAAGGGTTCGTCGATATGTTCATTTAATCGGTTTATTTCTTTTATAAAGGCTCAACACATGGTTGAGAAGGGTTGTTTGGCTTATCTAGCCTATGTTCGGGATACTAATGCAGAGACCCCGGCTATTGATTCAGTGCTAGTAATTTGGGAGTTCTCCGATGTATTTCCTTTAGATCTTCCAAGTATGCCACCTGATCAGGATATTGATTTATGTATTGACTTGGCTCTAGATACTCAGCCTATATCTATTCCACCGTATCGCATGGCTCCAAAATAATTGAAAGATTTGAAAGAACATCTTGAAGAGTTCCTAGCCAAAGGGTTCGTCAGACCAAGTGTATCGCCTTGGGGTGCACCAGTATTATTTGTGAAGAAGAAAGATGGCATAATATGAATATGTATTGACTATCGCCAATTGAACAAAGTTACTATTAAGAACAAGTACCCATTGCCGTGTATCGATGACCTATTTGACCAGTTGCAGGGTGCTAGGGTGTTCTCTAAGATTGACTTGAGGTTGGGGTATCATCAGTTGAAGATTCGAGATTCGGATGTTCCGAAAACTGCTTTCCGTACTAGATATGGTCATTATGAGTTTCTGGTGATGTCTTTTGGTTTAACTAATGCCCCGACAGCATTTATGGATCTGATGAACAGGGTATTCAGGTCATATATTGATTCGTTTGTCATTGTCTTCATTGATGACATTTTGATTTACTTGCGCAGTAAGGAGGAACATGAGCATCATATGAGAGTAGTGCTTCAGACATTGCGGGAACAAAAGCTATATGCTAAGTTCTCTAAATGTGAGTTTTGTCTAGAGTCTGTAGCATTTTTGGGACATATTGTATCGGGCGTAGGTATTAAAGTTGATCCCAAAAAGATTGAGGCAATTCAGAATTGGTATCGACCCACTTCGGCGACTGAGATCAGGAGCTTTCTGGGTTTAGCAGGTTATTATCGTCGGTTTGTGGAATATTTTTCATCTATTGTAGTACCTTTGACCAAATTAACCCAGAAGGGTGTTCAGTTCCGATGGTCCGATGATTGTGAGTCAAGCTTTCAGAAGCTCAAGATAGCATTGACTACAACACCAGTGTTAGTGTTACATTCCGGTTCGGGAATGTATATAGTGTATTGCGACGCTTCACGCGTTGGTTTGGGTTGTGTATTAATGCAGGAAGGGCGAGTTATTACATATGCTTCATGTCAGTTGAATCCCTACGAGCAAAATTATCCGGTACATGATTTGGAGTTAGCTGCGATTGTTCACGCCCTTAAGATTTGGAGGCTTTATCTTTATGGGGTGTCTTTTGAAGTTTATACTGATCATCACAGTTTGCAGCATTTGTTCAAGCAGAGGGACCTAAATTTGAGGCAGCGCAGATGGATGGAATTACTAAAAGATTATGATATTACTATCCTATATCATCCAGGTAAAGCAAATGTAGCTGCAGATGCCTTGAGTAGAAAGGCGGAGTATGGGTAGTTTGGCTTTCATTTTAGCAGAAGAGAGGCCATTAGCTTTGGATATCCAATCCTTTGCCAACAGACTTGTGCCTCTAGATATTTCAGAGCCCAGCTAAGTTCTTGCATGTGTCGTAGCTCAGGCTTCACTATTTGAGCAGATCAAGGCTCGCCAGTATGATGACCCACACTTAATGGTTCTTCGAGCAATGGTACTATGAGGTGGTGCCAAGGAAGTTACTATTGGTGTGGATGGTGTTTTGCGAAGGATCGTCTGTGTGTTCCTAATGTGGATGAACTAAGGAAACAGATCCTAGAGGAGGCACACAGTTCTCGGTATACTATTCATCCAGGTGCTACGAAGATGTATCGTGACTTGAGGCAGCATTATTGGTGGCGACAAATGAAAAAGGACATAGTTGAGTATGTAGCTTGGTGTCTAAATTGCTAGCAAGTTAAATGTGAGCACCAGAGGCCAGGCGGCCTACTTCAGCAGATCACTATACCAGAATGGAAATGGGAACGAATTACCATGAACTTTGTAGTTGGGTTGCCGCGGACCTTGAGGAAATTTGATGCAGTTTGGGTGATTGCTGACAGGTTGGCCAAGTCGGCACATTTTATTCCTGTTGTGACTGCGTATACTTCAGAGAGGTTGGCCCAGATTTATATTCAGGAGATAGTTCGGTTGCACGGTGTGCCAATTTC